>CM031947.1:46787417-46994917 GCA_018749465.1 Paracanthobrama guichenoti | reverse complement strand
TCTGTGTCTGTCTGCATGTGTGTGTGTGTTTCTGTGTGTGTGTGTTTGCATCTGTGTGTGTTTGTGTCCGTGTGTGTCCGCATGTGTGTGTGTGTGTGTTTGCACCTGTATGTGTTTGTGTCCGTGTGTGTTTGTGTCCGTGTGTCTGTTTCTGTGTGTGTGTGTTTGCATCTGTGTGTGTTTGTGTCTGTGTCCGTGTGTGTCTGCATGTGTGTGTCTGTTTCTGTGTGTGTGTGTTTGCATCTGTGTGTGTTTGTGTCTGTGTCCGTGTGTGTCTGCATGTGTGTGTGTCTGTTTCTGTGTGTGTTTGTGTCCGTGTGTGTCTGCGTGTGTGTGTGTGTGTGTGTGTGTGTGTCTGCATGTGTGTGTCTGTGTGTCTGTTTCTGTGTGTGTCTGTCTGCATGTGTGTTTCTCTGTGTGTGTGTGTGTGTCTGTTTCTGTGTGTGTTTGCATCTGCGTGTGTTTGTGTGTGTGTGTGTCTGTCTGCATGTGTGTTTTCTGTGTGTGTGTGTGTGTGTGTCTGTTTGCATGTGTGTGTGTCTGTCTGCATGTGTGTGTGTGTCTGTCTGCATGTGTGTGTATGTGTGTATCTGTCTGCGTGTGTGTGTGTTTGCATCTGTGTGTGTCTGTTTCTGTGTCTGTCTGCGTGTGTGTGTGTGTGTCTGTCTCTGTGTCTGTCTACGTGTGTGTGTGTGTGTGTGTGTGTGTGTGTGTGTGTTTGCATTTGTGTCTTGATTTTGATGCGAAAAATAAAAATAAAACTATAGTTTTAATAAAAAATAATTTGTTTTGTTTAGTGTCTGATATGACCTGGCCATATTTTTGATAATTCTGTGATATTATTATTATTATTATTATTATTAGTTGTTGTAATTTTCACTATTAAGTTGATTATAATTACTGTAAATATTATTTTTTTAATAATCTAAATCAGCATATAGTTTCCCATATAACCTAGCCATAACTTTGACAGGTGTTGTGAGAGTCACCCTCACATTATTTGTCAAATACTCAGGATTATGACGTGTCTAATGACTCTGAATGAATATGGCACCAGAAACACGCCACACATATTTTGCTAGAAAGATGCTTGTAAAAGAAGAAAACAGAAATTGAACAGATTTCTCAGACATAATGTTCCTCCGCTTGTCAAGCATGATTTCTGGTTTGTTTCATCTGCAATACATCAGTACACACTCGCAATTAGAGGAATGGCAGAATCCGCATAACAGTATTTACTTATTTATGTATTTCAAAGAGTTGAACTGGCAGAAGACATCCCTCGCTGCCAACGGGACTGAGCATTAGTGGCAGGCCGCATTAGCGCAGACACACTGTACAGGCCTTGACTTCTGCGCATGACTGTGTGATGTCTGATTCACATTATAACATGGAGGATGCTTGTGGGGATGCATGTTAAAATATTGACAATATACACTGAACATGTAAGTGATCCAGTAGTTTGTGTCCATCAACTTTACTCAAATCAAATGTTAATGTGTCCAGTCCAGCCACTAGTATCGTTGAGATACTCTATAGTATATAATTCATATTATGAATCAGCTTCTTTTTTTTTTTTTTTTTTTTTGGTATTCCTTTAATTTTTCCACATTAGAGAGAATAGAGACCAAATTAAAATAATTAAATAATTCTCAACTGTTGAAACATACACTGCAAATTTTTAATTACAATCAACTTGGATATTTAAGTCAGTACAACTTACCTTAAACTGACAAAAAAAAAAAAAAAAAAAAGAAAAGTTAAATCTTGTATAACTAAAAAAAAAAGTTGAAAATGAAAGTTAAAGCAATGTGAAAACATGTTGTTACAACTTATTGGTCATATATTTTTTTACAGTGTATGTATATCAATACATTGTGATAGTTGGTAGTAGATTTTTTTTTCGATGTTTTTGAAATAAGTCTATTATACTATCAGTTATTATTGGTGTTCATTTATTAATAATCATTCTTATTATTATCAGTGTTGACAACAGCTGTGCCACTTTATATGTTGTAAGAAACAATGATACATTTTATTTTTCAGGATTCTTAAATAAATAGAAAGTTAAAAAGAACAGCATTTATTTTTTTATAGTGAAGGATCATGTGACTGGAGTAATGATGATAAATTCAGCTTTGATCACAGGAATAAATTACACTTTACTATATATTCACATAGTGAACAGCTGATTTAAACTGTAAAAATATTTCAGAATATTACTGATTTTACTGTATTTTTGATCAAAATATATATATATATATATACACTCACCTAAAGGATTATTAGGAACACCATACTAATACTGTGTTTGACCCCTTTTGCCTTCAGAACTGCCTTAATTCTACGTGGCATTGATTCAACAAGGTGCTGAAAGCATTCTTTAGAAATGTTGGCCCATATTGATAGGATAGCATCTTGCAGTTGATGGAGATTTGTGGGATGCACATCCAGGGCACAAAGCTCCCGTTCCACCACATCCCAAAGATGCTCTATTGGGTTGAGATCTGGTGACTGTGGGGCCATTTTAGTACAGTGAACTCATTGTCATGTTCAAGAAACCAATTTGAAATGATTCGAGCTTTGTGACATGGTGCATTATCCTGCTGGAAGTAGCCATCAGAGAATGGGTACATGGTGGTCATAAAGGGATGGACATGGTCAGAAACAATGCTCAGGTAGGCTGTGGCATTTAAACAATGCCCAATTGACACTAAGGGGCCTAAAGTGTGCCAAGAAAACATCCCCCACACCATTACACCACCACCACCAGCCTGCACAGTGGTAACAAGGCATGATGGATCCATGTTCTCATTCTGTTTACGCCAAATTCTGACTCTACCATCTGAATGTCTCAACAGAAATCGAGACTCATCAGACCAGGCAACATTTTTCCAGTCTTCAACTGTCCAGTTTTAGTGAGCTCGTGCAAATTGTAGCCTCTTTTTCCTATTTGTAGTGGAGATGAGTGGTACCTGGTGGGGTCTTCTGCTGTTGTAGCCCATCTGCCTCAAGGTTGTGCGTGTTGTGGCTTCACAAATGCTTTGCTGCATACCTCGGTTGTAACGAGTTGTTATTTCAGTCAAAGTTGCTCTTCTATCAGCTTGAATCAGTCGGCCCATTCTCCTCTGACCTCTAGCATCAACAAGGCGTTTTCCTTGTGCGATTAATCACGAACTTAGAAACGTATCGTGAAATTAATAATACACCATTTATCTCATTAAACACATTCATTTTGTCATAATTTGCTATATCCAAAGTAAACAATCAGATTGAAGGGTGATTCTCACAAAGCTGTATTTTCTGCAAGCTTTCAAGGATCATTGGAGATGACACCAAATAACCAAATATAAGCAGTCTTATAATTCTATTTTAAAATACATTTATACGCACCTAAGCACCCATGAAAAAAAACAAAACAAAAAAAAACATTAAATAAAAAACTTTACAGAATTCACAGTGTATAGTGTGTTTACAGAGCAACAACAATGAACAAGATTGTTTTCATTTTAGACGTCAAGCTGTGATACCGAACAGGACCACACGGAGACGCCGAAAAAACTCCTAAATCAACCGTTTTGGCTGCATAACCCTACGATTACTAAACACAACAACGTACACGACAAATGAAACATTATCCTTCCTGAGTGTGTGTGGAAACACCGTGAATGAACTGTGTGTCTGTACATGAATGCAGTGTGCGATCAGTGATCGAGTGATCTCACGCGCTTACTGTACGTCACCGGAATTGCGGTCTTCAGAAAAAAAAAAAAAAAAAAAAAAAAAAATTGCAGAATACGACAGAGCTCGTGTTTTAAAGCAAAGCACACACTGGAACGAATAATTCACTAAAAATGCAATGTGAGTGTGTATTCTCGCTGATATGTGTGATGTAATCAGCCTGGCCTTCTTTACATTAGCGCTGTTTTGAATTATTTAGATTACTGGATCACTGAACACTTTCCCAGAGTTTAACGGCTATAAATGGCCTGATCACAAACAGAGAAGCAGAATCGAGTTAAAGAGTTACAGAATGGATATTTCCTCCTCCCAGGGTTACAGGTGCTGTAGATGCTCAGTGTTATTGTGATAAACAGTGTTGAGGTTACTTGAGTTACGTAATCAGATTACTTTTTCAAGTAACTAGTAAAGTAGCACATAAAATTTACAACAAAATATCTGAGTTACTTTTTCACATTTATTTGACTGAGAACTCTCCCATATTGAGAAAAATCAAGAGTAAGTGCAGAGGCGTTATGAGTGTACAGGTTATTGTAGATCTAGACTAAATGTGAGCATGCGTTTACTAATCTAATTCAGTATTCCTCAAAATGAATAAAATCAGAATACTATGCAGACCTCCAATAATCAAATATTAAATAAAACAAATATTTTTATGCATTTAATCTACCTTTATTGACCAATGTCTTGCTTTATTGACCAACACATTGCATCCTATTCTTCCATTATCCAGAATGGAATTAGCATATTTTACCACAGCTTGAGGCGTATTATTTCAATTTTAGTGTGAAAGGGTCTTTACATTTGCAAAATTTTTTTACATTTTTTTTAATAAAATACAGAAAAAAACAAACGAGCCCATCCCAGGTAAGAAAAAGTAATAAAAGTAATGTAATGCATTATTTTTCTTAAAAGCAACTAAGTACCTAAATTAGTTACTTTTAAGGGAGTAACACAATATTGTAATGCATTACTTTTCAAAGTAACTTTCCCAAGACTGGTGATAAACTCTGACTCGATCTTATTGTGTAGCGCAAATTATGTTAATGACGCAACTTCTCATACTTCTGTAATTTATTTGCATTAATTGCGTAAAATTATTTTAACAGCGTTAAGGACTTATATATATATATATATATATATATATATATATATATATATATATATATATATATATATATATTTTTTTTTTTTTTTTTCTTCATTTATTGAATCTTATCCAGCCTACGTTACTCAGAAACTGCAGTTGGCCACTTAACATGTCAGTCAGGTCGTAAGTGGGCGGTTCTGGGTTTGTGCCGCTAGTCAATGCAGGACTATCTTCTTTTAATGAATGGGCAGTGGAGTGAAGACGCCATTATCTGTCATCGTTCCTCAGCAGACCTGTGTGATAATGCAGAATCCACGCACCCTCCGGTTTTCATTATTCACCGAGATTCCAGAAAGTTCTGCTGTGTGTAATGCATGACGGAAGTGCACAGAATCAATTACAGCCGGCATGAGGCACATCAAAAGAATAAAGAGGATCTACCTTAATGTAAATTTCTTGCGCACAGTGATGCGACTCATTCTTGGAAATCCGAGCTGTGCGATGTTCATTACCTATTTCATAGCCTTTATATTTGAGCTTTATCTTCACCCAACACAGTGCTGGGTTTGTGGGATACGTATAGAAGAAACACCTTGAGCTTAAAAAGAGAAAAGCAGAGGTGGGTGCAGGACTCGTTACTTAATTAAAACCTGTCAGAGTTGGAGCGAAAGGACTGCTTTATTTATTTTTGTCTGAAACTTCAAGGCAATTGAGCAAGTGTTGAACTGCCCTTGTGTTTCGGCAGTGAGTCTAGAGGAAGGAGGGTTTGTTAAGCCTTCCTGCAAATTCAATTAATGTAGTTGGTCACCAGGAAGTTCAGCTTTAAACATTGATATGGACTGTACACTCCTGCCAGTACTGTTTGTTGCCTGACAGATCTCTTCTGGTTGGGTTTGCTTCTAATAGTTATTTATTTATCGTTGTGTGTGTGTGTGTGTATGTGTGTGTGAGAGATAAACTCACAGAAACACATTGATTTTGATGGGAAGGAAGGTGAGGAAGGTGTAGCTTTCCTATAGTGCATTGATTTCCCCAAAAATCAATTCAAAGTTTTACCCCACAGATCATTTTTAATAGCATGTTAAAATTGCCACTTTTTGGGGTTGAGCAAAAACACACCATTGTTGTGTGTCCCTTTAAATGCAAATGAGCTGCTGCTCCACGCCCCCTTTCTAGAGGAGGGCGAAGCTTCAAAAGCTCAAGCTCCAGCATATCGCAACAACAAAACAGGACAATCTCAAGCGCTGAAAATGTCAGAAACTGTCAGTAGTGGTGTTCAGCATTATATGTTCGAAACAGAATTGGACAATGATGGACAACATGTAGAATGAGACAGGACGTTTCTGAATAGATAGTTGATGAATTTATGAGTTAACTATCTTCAAGTCATCGATTAGCATATTCTGTCATGATAATCTATAAACCACTGGTGTGGGAACTGATGTAAGATGAGCCAGAGAATATCTGCTGATGAAGAGAGAACAGGGATAGTTTAATTATGGTTATAACTTATGATGTCTTGCTTTATGACATGCTGTTGCATTTGTGTTCGTAATGTATTGCAATACATGTGAAAAGACGGATGCCACAGCTTTAGCAGACTTCCAAATGTATGATTGACCATCCTGGACTGGAGCTTGTTTGTTTAAAAACACCACATCGCTCTTATAGTGTAAATGCAAGTGTGTTCTGATGCAACGAACACTCACGTCTGCTCAAATAACATCTGATTATTTTGCCAGAAAAAAGGCAAAAAAAAAAACATCCATTCATGCAGAGTTGGAATAGCTAATAAGAAATTAAATATCTTCATTATACCTGATATTAACATTTTGTGATGCAGATCATGTAAAACACATTAGAAGTTAATTTCCAATCAAGACCTTGATGTTGTGTTTGTGCTCTACTAGAGCAGGTTTTCCTGCTTGAAATGTTGATTATTTTCCTCATATTCTCCATTGTTGCGGCTCCTCTCTTCCCAGTCTGTCAGTAACGCTCTGTTTAGTTCCTGTCTCTATGAAGCCCCTCCTTCTGAAAAGCACACTGTGCTCTGATTGGTCAGCTGGAGCAGTGTGCTGTGTCTCACCCCTTACCATAACTGGCAGTTTCAACACACGACTAACTAAGTCAAACCCTTTATTTAAATGAGGAATATTGTGACGTGTTCGTTTCAGGGAGCTCAGAAACACTGACACTGATATAGAGACGAACTCCCACTGGAGGGACTTTGTGTTTTCCGAATTTGAGCTTTTTAATTTGTTTAGGATTGTATTGTTTATTGCATAATGCACGCTTCCAAACCTCTTTCACCAAATGTAGATCCTCCAACTCTTGCCGCATCTGAGGTCAATCCTCTCAAAATGAGGCTGCCGGGTCTTCTCTCCAGGAGGGACAGGATTGACAGGCTTTGATTTATAACAGCACAGAGACTATTGGCCATCATCTCTAGGGATGGAGTCTTCCTCACTATCCCAGTGCTCCATTCAGCGTCTCCACACACTGGTCACATGAAATGTGAAGTGACAGGCCGCCGGCGTCCACGCTTGCTTCTTAATATAATCCATTGCTGTCTGTGTCACATCCGTCAGTGGCGTCTGCCCGTATTGTCTGAGAGATAAGATGGTGTTCTGAAGAGTGGAAAAAATGAAGCTTATTCATATCCGATTTTACTGCTTCCAAATATATAATGCAAGAGAAGACGGCATGCCATTTTATAGAGAACTGTTCAAGAAGGAATCTCAAAACTGTTCAAATGAGGTATGTTTGCTATGGAGAGTATTAAAATATCCCTTGCACAATGAAAATAATGACATCATTAAAGTAATATACATTAACATATATTACTCCAGCATGCCTACCTTTATTTAGCGCTAGAACTGCTTTGGACTCACGGACTTCATGTGAACTTTTAACCAACAGCATACAGACTAAATATACTTCAGTGTGCTTATAACAATGTGTCATAAATTATTTGGGATTAAAGACATTTTGTGTTGCACATTGACTCCTGTCCACCCTATGTGCTGTATTGTGTGAAAATCTCTGTTGCTTGTAAAACACTGAATTCTGTCGTAAAATGTTAAGCTGTGTTTATCCAATATCTGCCCAAATGCAGCACAAATAAATGTGCCTTCTGGGGTTTCAGTGTGTTACAACATGTAATAAAAAAAAAAAAAAAAAAAAAAAAAAACTTTGATTGTCAAAGGAATTAACTTATATGTGTTTTAGATCCCAAAAGAGACTTCTGTATTCACTGCATGCCCTGGGCAGTTTTGGAGAAAAGAAGTTAAATGTTATAGAATATAAAATTAAAAAAAAGACGAGATTGATGGTTACTCTTGTATTGATGTGCTCTCTTCTCTATTCAAAGCCCAGTTTGAGATCAGGACAAGAACACAGTTTGACCAATTTACTGTTTCTCTTAGTTGCTATGGAAACAGGAGAATGCTTTCTGAGTTATGAAAACATATCAACAGTACACACTAAAAAATGCTGGATTGTTTCAACCCAAAATTTGGGTGGGTCCTACCCCAGACATTTTTTTTTTGATGAGTAGATGTCATTTACATTAAGTGCAATAGCCCGCCTTGTTTACTATATATATCAGATCGGAAAGGCATTTATTTTCAATAAAAATGAAGAAAATATTCTAAAAGTGGAAATAGTTTAATGGAAAAGTGTAATAAAGTGTTTATCGGTTTGGGGTATGTGAACAGACATATGTGCTGTATTATACACTCGCCCAAAGGATTATTAGGAACACCTGTTCAATTTCTCCTTAATGCAATTATCTAATCAACCAATCACATGGCAGTTGCTTCAATGCATTTAGGGGTGTGGTCCTGGTCAAGACAATCTCCTGAACTCCAAACTGAATGTCAGAATGGGAAAGAAAGGTGATTTAAGCAATTTTGAGCGTGGCATGGTTGTTGGTGCCAGACGGGCCGGTCTGAGTATTTCACAATCTGCTCAGTTACTGGGATTTTCACGTACAACCATTTCTAGGGTTTACAAAGAATGGTGTGAAAAGGGAAAAACATCCAGTATGCGACAGTCCTGTGGGCGAAAATGCCTTGTTGATGCTAGAGGTCAGAGGAGAATGGGCCGACTGATTCAAGCTGATAGAAGAGCAACTTTGACTGAAATAACCACTCGTTACAACCGAGGTATGCAGCAAAGCATTTGTGAAGCCACAACACGCACAACCTTGAGGCGGATGGGCTACAACAGCAGAAGACCCCACCAGGTCCCACTCATCTCCACTACAAATAAGGCAGAATTAAGGCAGTTCTGAAGGTGAAAAGGTGAAAGGGGGTCAAACACAGTATTAGTATGGTGTTCCTAATAATCCTTTAGGTGAGTGTAGACGGTAAAAGTGAGTGGGTCTTGTCCCACCCACATACAATAGTTCCGACGCCCAAGGACAAACCCAATCGTAGTGTTGGGCAAGCTACTTGGAAAATGTAGTGAGCTAAGCTAGTAGTTACTCTACATTAAATTAAGCTTCTCTACACTGAAGCTATCCCCCTGGGAAATGTATAGCAAGCTAAGCTACAGCAACATGGCAAAAGTAGTTCGCTACATCGAAGCTATTTTTTATTTAATTTTTATATTGAACCAACTTCATCTAATCAATGCTATCTCAGTGATCAATAAAAGTCAAACAGATAGGCAGGCATACTTTTTCAGTTCAATTGTTTATTCAACAACTGTCCCAAACCAATTTGGCAAAAACATATGATCCGCATAATAACAAAACCAGGTGTTGAGAGTGTGTGTATATTCATCTGTATGTGTACCAACATGGCAAAAAACAAAACATGTATTTATATTTAATGACGTGTGTGTGTGTGTGTGTGTGTGTGTGTGTGTGTGTGTGTGTGTGTGTGTGTGTGTGTGTGTGTGTGTGTGTGTGTGTGTGTGTGTGTGTGTGTGTGTGTGTGTGTGTGTGTGTGTGTGTGTGATCTATCTCCATGGAAAAAAGTTTATTTTTCAAGAGGTGTTTATTCACGGGACACAATAGAGGCTTTCGCGGACAATGTGCGAACAACAGCGAATCGAGCGGTTGGAAACAAACTAGATAGTGCACTTGCGCAGACCCCGTCTTTCTGTGCTCATGGCCAAAGGAGCACTTTGAAAGGCTTGCGCACATATGAGCCGCGAGATAGAGCGGAACGTAGAAAGTGAAGTATATCCACGACTTTAGCAGTTGTATTTCCAATTTGAGCTTGAGCTTAAGAAATGTTTGGGAAAATGTAGCTTGTGTGGACGCTTCCGCACTACTTGATCAACAAAAGAGCTTCGCTCCTGAAAAGCTGAATGTAGTTAAACTAGTAACGTCACTACTTGTAGCAACGCTACTGCCCAACCGTTGGGTTACATTTTTAACCCAGTGTTTGGGTTTGTTCAAATTTGACCCAAATTTGAGTTGAAACAGCCCAGCATTAGGCCTAGTTTGAATTATTATATTCATCATCAACAAACCTTCAAATGCATGTGGAATCAATATTGACTCAGTTGCTTTTTATAAAAGTTTACAAATGTGGGTCAAATATGGACAAACCCAGCTGTTGTGTTAAATTTTGTAAGTACATTTTTTGGGTTTGTCCTTATTTGGGTTAAAACCAGACAGCAACAAAGATGGTACCCACATCTGGTACGCACTGAATCTACATGTACCAGATGTGGCTCGGATTGGGCCGACACTATGGGCCTGTTTACACCTGGTCACTTCATGTGTTTTCTCTGATCGGATAGCTATCCGGGTTAAAAGACCAGGTGTAAATGCCCTCCAAAATGCATTTGAGACAGATTTAAATAAAATCGCTCAAACCACTTCAGGAGGTGGTCTGAGCTAAATGCACCTGGCTGTTGAAAGCACATATGTAAATTTTACTCCTCCCAACAATGCTAAAAAATAAACGTGTGAGAGTGTGTTATAGGCTATATGATATGTTACAGCCAGATATGACGGCGCTACTGCAGCGCACATCGCCGCAGACGAGCAGCCGAGTATCTCTTCATCAAGCCAATGCACAAACTACAGCAAATAAAACCTGAAGTATGTCGCAGATGCTCAACACACAATCATCGTCATTAAAAGTAAAGAAACTAAATTATCTTTCTAGTGCTGATGCCGCACTTTTGAAATTAGCTGATGATGAATAAAATGCAGCTCATATTTGTTGTTTTCGGTGACGTGAACTTTAAATTTGCATATAGCATGGGGTTTGAAGATTGGATTTATATTCATCTTGCGGACACACATTTATGTGACCAAGTGTAAATGGAATCGTTTTGATAAATCAGACATCTGATCAGTAAAAATACATGAAGTGACCAGGTGTAAACAAGCCCTGTGTTGCTGTCTGGGAAACAACCCAGCATTTTTTAGAGTGTACGATTTATCAGTGCACATTATTTAGAAGAAGAAAAAAAAGGGTAGGTTGTGAACAAATTCATGTTCATACTAAAGTATTAATACTAAGCAGCTTTAATCAAACAGTCCTAAAGCAGCAAATCAGAATGAGAAAACCGCTTGATTTAGACTGAATCATTTAAAAGTGCACGTTGAGGTAAAGTCAGTGGTAATCTTCTCAGCTCTGAATTCTTTAACGAAATCTTGCCCACCCACTCAGAAGAGCTGATGGCCGTCGTGTATCCAGACGAACGGGCAGTTTATGTATGGCTAATGCGTTACTCCACGAGCAGGAGAGGAGAGCCAGCTGTTTCATCTGTAGAAGCAGCACGACTGCCTGCTCAATTCCCTCTCCTCCTCTGTGAAGCAAACAGAATTAGGACTGTGAACATCTGCCGCATGCGGGTGTGATCCCGCTGATATTGAAACAGGCATTATCAGGTCAGGAGAACACAAAGAAAGAGCGTCTCTGTGACTCAAAGACCTTCGCTTCACATCTCTGGAACAAACGTCTACCATAAATCTGGCTCATAGCTAGCACTCATGTCGAGTGACGACGGCCACAGATTTAGTTATTAAAATGAAAGCATAAATAAGTAGTGGTGTTTGCTTAGGCAGGCATCTCTGTTAGTGTATTCTGTAGGCTTCTTACTGTTAATGATTTGACATAAAATGACATTCATAACCCAATTTACTGCCATAATGCAACACATTTCCTTTTAAGATATTCAGTTGGAAAAATGGTACGGGATGACTTTATTCAATGGGAGTTGTATGCATACTAAAAAGTTTGACTGGTGGTTGGAGGGAAACATAAGAGGGACTGGTTACTTTTATTCCCTATTTATTATTTTTTCCTATTTATTATTTTTTATATAATTTAATATACTATAAATCTAGATCTAAATACATACTGTACTATATCTAAATCTGAGGGTCTATTTACACTAAGTGCAAACAGCCCAGATTGTTGGCAGAGGCTATTTACACTAACTCCGCCCACTGATGTCTGACGTCTAACTTAACTAAAGTAGTTAGGGTTAGGTGTAGGGAGGGCTTTATTGTCCCAAAAAGGTGGCATCCATTTAATAATTGTAATACATATAATCATGTACACTATTATTGCATACTGTTTAATGTACAACAACACTGAGGAGCAAATAGTATCTGCCTCTATTACAAGCATGCACCGATTGCAATTATTTGTGAACTGCCGATACCGATTTTTGTCGATTTTCTTTCTAAGAACTATAATTAACAGCATATACAAACAAAAATGTAAACTAACACGGGTTAATACAGATTAAAGCTTACAGTTATAAAATGTATTAGTTAAGAGCACAGAGTGATTTTATTTGTCTTTCCTTCTTTGATGAACATGACAGACAGCAGCAGGAATATTAGGCTGCTGTCACTTTAAGAGCTTGGACCCAATATACTGTTGCACAACATGCACTGTGCCTTATTTTACCGATCTGAGCTCACGGTCTGAAGCTCATGGCACAGGTGCACTTAGGGCATGTCCGAATCCACTTTTGCTAGTTTAACGACGGAAAAAACGGTCCAAAAGGGTTGTCCCTAGTCTCATCTCCGATTCCCTTTAAAAGCCAGTTGCGCTTGCACAATGGCAGATTCACTATTTACATAGTGGAAAGACTGAACGCTTCCGCAGAGATGAAATCTTTATTTTTTTTTATATTTAAAAATGTGTGTGTGCTGCTGCGAGTCCCTGTGTGTGTAATAAGCAGTGTATGTGCATTGTGCGCCACCTATAGGCTCATATTACTAACACACTCTTTAAACTCTTTCACACTCAGTCGTTTTCAGTTCCTCAAAATAGCAACGCTCCAACAATGCTCCTGAACACACCTGGTGTTCAGACCAGACGCCCATGGGTGAACAGATGCGCCAGTGCATTTGATATTTAAACACCGTGGAGCTGGACGTGAACATGAGAACTGTGTCAGGCTGAAACTAGCAAAAAACACGTTCATCGCACCTGGCATTACATTGCGCTGTATGTGTATGATCAGGGCCCATTATCTTTCTCAACTACATTCCAAAACTGACTGTGTTTAGCTGAACCCTCACCAAGACGGGCATTTTGACATAATTTTGTATGAATTTGACTGTTTAAGTGCAGTCAGCTTTTCATTTTGGTAAGTTGCAACTCACAAGCTGTTTGAGACTGAGAAGCGGCTTGTGCACTCCACTTACATACAGAGGTGCACATGCGAATTATGCCCTATGTATGCGGAAAATCATCTCTATTTAGAAGTATAAATAGCATCTAACTAGGCCTAATATTTACACTTATTGCAAATAAAATACTATTTTTTACATGGTGTAAATAGAATCAATTGATATTTTCACTAAGAAAACTTTATCTTGATGGTCCCCTATAAACATTCTGTTGACTATAAGTAACTTTGTACCTACATGTCAACTAACTCTCATTTGAATATTAGTAGACTGTCTTTTTAATATCTGCTAACTCTTTATTCTGATGCTCCTCACCAGATATTCTACTGACTATAAGTAACTTTGCAACTACATCAACTTATTATATTAACTCAAACCCTAACCTAGCAGTCTACTAATACTCTAATGAGAGTTAGCTGACATGTAGTGGCATAGTTAGTAGAATGTCTAAAGCGGACCATCATAATGATGTGTAGAGTGTAGCCTATATTTTTCCTTAAGCTGCACTGTTTAGAAGATATATTTAGCATATACACTACATTGCCAAAAGTTTTGGGACGCCTGCCTTTACATGCACATGAACTTTAATGCCATCCCATTCTTAATCCGTAAGGTTTAATATGGAGTCGGCCCACCCTTTGCAGCTATAACAGCTTCAACTCTTCTGGGAAGGCTTTCCACAAGGTTTAGGAGTGTGTTTATGGGAATTTTTGACCATTCTTCTAGAAGTGCATTTGTGAGGTCAGGCACTGATGTTGGATGAGAAGGCCTGGCTCGCAGTCTCCGCTCTAATTCATCCCAAAGGTGTTCTATCGGGTTGAGGTCAGGACTCTGTGCAGGCCAGTCAAGTTCCTCCACACCAGACTCGCTCATCCATGTCTTTATGGACCGACGCTTTGTGCACTGGTGCGCAGTCATGGAACAGAAAGGGGCCACGAAGTTGAGAGCATGAAATTGTCCAAAATGTCTTGGTATGCTGAAGCATTAAGATTTCCTTTCACTGGAACTAAGGGGCCAAGCCCAACCCCTGAAAAACAACCCCACCCCATAATCCCAAGTATAATAATCCCATAATGCAGTCAGGCAAGTCCTGTTCTCCTGGCAACCGCCAAACCCAGACTCGTCCATGGGATTGTCAGACAGAGAAGCGTGATTGGTCACTCCAGAGAACACGTCTCCACTGCTCTAGAGTCCAGTGGCGGTGTGCTTTACACCACTGCATCCCACGCTTCGCATTGCACTTGGTGATGTAAGGCTTGGATGAGCTGCTTGGCCATGGAAACCCATTCCATGAAGCTCTCTACACACTGTTCTTGAGCTCATCTGAAGACCACAGAAGTTTGGAGGTCTGGAGCTATTGACTCTGCAGAAAGTTGGTGACTTCTGCGCACTGTGTGCCTCAGCATGTGCTGACCCCGCTCTGTAACAGTTGAGCGTGGAATATTTAGTAGTGAGGAAATTTCAGGAATGGCAACCTATCACGGTACCACACTTGAGTTCACTGAGCTCCTGAGAGTGACCCATTCTTTCACAAATGTGTGCAGAAGCATCTGCATGCCTAGTGCTTGATTTATACACCTGTGGCCATGAAGGGATTGAACACCTGAACTCAGGGATTTGGAGGGGTGTCCCAATACTTTTGGCAATAAAGAGTATTTGAAATTATGTTTGGCCAGAAAAAAAAAAAAATCCACTTCCACTCTATTGTGATTAAGGTCTCTGAAGGCACACATGCACCCTCATTTTTCAAAGGCGTTCTCTTCTTTAGAGAACAGAGGTCTTTGTGTCTCAGTGTGTCGTGTGTGAATGTGACAAAGGTCAACTGGAATATGAGAGCTCTCACTGATGCGCAGCGGTCAGCAGTGGGTTATTTTTGGCACCCTCTTTCAGTAGAAACTCCGCAATGTGCACAAATTCTTACTCTGTTTCCATGCCACTGAAGATAATTTTGGTCTCAGAGGACGTGCTGCTGTGCCATTCAATTTATTTATTTATTTTGCCCACACAAAAACATGCCTGAAACAGCATATGCATATGCTTCCGAAAATATGAATCACAAACTAGTGCAATCCCCTTCATCATAAGCAGCAATTTTTTACCACAGTACTAGGCATATGCTTTTATGTTTTCTGGTGGGACTTGAGACAAGCTCAGGCTTGCATAACTATATCCTCAGCTTCCCATGAATCCCCTCAGCCCATCTGTTCAGGTGCAAACCAAGTGACCCTCTCAATATGGACCAACTCTACATTTTCTGGATTGCTGTCATTAGTGTTTACCGCAGCGCTTTCACTCGGACTCCAGAGTGGATGTACACGTGGCAAGCTTGAATAAAATGGAAATGGGTCATTTCGTTGGCTTTCATTCCCTCTGATTTTAAGTGTGGCATGATGGAGTTAATTATGGCTGTCAGCATCTTTTGATATTCACAGGTATGGTGAAAGAATGGAGGTGTGGAGCGGGGCGCAGCAGGTGGAGCAGCTGTGCTTAGACCTCAGGGGAGAGGGAACTGTTTTAAGTGCGCTTGATTTTTAGCACTGCTGCTATAGGGTATTATCATAATTTCACCAGCACAATGGGCTTTTCACATTCTGTTCGCCAGCCCTCCACCCCGTCCATCTCCACATCTTGGCAGATCTTACCTCACACATCCATCCGTATGGCAGCTTCCTGCTCAAGTCCTTCCACATGCATCCTCAAGAACTGAAGTAAATTGATAGTACAAATATGGTGATGTTAATCAAATGAGAATAATACAAATTATGTCAATGCTTTTTTTGCACTTACTCACAAAACATTTGTGATGGCAAATAATAATAAGCCAAAGGAAAAAAAATGCTTTTGCGAGTGAATGAAAAGTTTCTCAAGGGAATGCAAGCAGATCTTTTTTTACTAGTACAATAACAAGAGAACAAGACAGATGCATTGGAAGACTGTGGTTGTCAAACACAGGATGGCAGTAATGAACCACACAACAGGTCAAGAGGTTATATTTATTAGACATAACCTCAAGATCCAGCTTTTGGAGGGAAAACTGGGGCTGTCTGGCGTGCCACTCCAGATGATATACATTGACCAACCAGCACTATATCAAATCAATACAAATATAATAAAACAGATTTTACCAACCAAAGCTAGTTTGCTGGTTTGTTTGTGAGACCTTGGCTTAAACCGTTTTGATCTGCTTAGTTAGAATGTGTTTTGTTTTTTGGTTTTTTTCTGCAGGGATTTCAGCAATGCAAAGTCTTACCCTCTATCACAATTTTTCATTTTTGGTAACTCACTGCTTAATCACCATCGTTTAATGCGTCATTGGAGAATTTAACTAGCCATGACTTTTTCCCAGAACAGTAATAATTTTGTTGGAAATCCATCGTTCAAACCACATCATTAACGCCAGATCAATATTGACAAACCAACTGTAATAGCTTCGGCTAATTAATCAGTTCGATATCAAATTATCAAGTTATTGCCATATAACTTAATTAATGTAACTTGTTTACATGAACAACAGGAAGTTGTTAAATTTTATTTTATATCACGTTTGCTTTTAACAATTTATTCTTAAAAACATAATGATTTTTTTTTCTGCTGTCTTTCTTGTGTCTTCTGCTGTTAGATCAGCATTAAAGAACATCTCAACCGTTACATAACAGATATAAGATTACAAACCCGATTCCAAAAAAGTTGGGACACTGGACAAATTGTGAATAAAAAAGGAATGCAATAATTTACAAATCTCATAAACTTATATTTTATTCACAATAGAATATACACTCACCTAAAGGATTATTAGGAACACCTGTTTAATTTCTCATTAATACAATTATCTAATCAACCAATCACATGGCAGTTGCTTCAATGCATTTAGGGGTGTGGTCCTGGTCAAGACAATCTCCTGAACTCCAAACTGAATGTCAGAATGGGAAAGAAAGGTGATTTAAGCAATTTTGAGCGTGGCATGGTTGTTGCTGCCAGACGGGCCGGTCTGAGTATTTCACAATCTGCTCAGTTACTGGGATTTTCACGTACAACCATTTCTAGGGTTTACAAAGAATGGTGTGAAAAGGGAAAAACATCCAGTATGCGGCAGTCCTGTGGGTGAAAATGCCTTGTTGATGCTAGAGGTCAGAGGAGAATGGGCCGACTGATTCAAGCTGATAGAAGAGCAACTTTGACTGAAATAACCACTCGTTACAACCGAGGTATGCAGCAAAGCATTTGTGAAGCCACAACACGCACAACCTTGAGGCGGATGGGCTACAACAGCAGAAGACCCCACCGGGTACCACTCATCTCCACTACAAATAGGAAAAAGAGGCTACAATTTGCACGAGCTCACCAAAATTGGACAGTTGAAGACTGGAAAAATGTTGCCTAGTCTGATGAGTCTCGATTTCTGTTGAGACATTCAGATGGTAGAGTCAGAATTTGGCGTAAACAGAATGAGAACATGGATCCATCATGCCTTGTTACCACTGTGCAGGCTGGTGGTGGTGGTGTAATGGTGTGGGGGATGTTTTCTTGGCACACTTTAGACCCCTTAGTGCCAATTGGGCATCGTTTAAATGCCACGGCCTACCTGAGCATTGTTTCTGACCATGTCCATCTCTTTATGACCACCATGTACCATGCTCTGATGGCTACTTCCAGCAGGATAATGCACCATGTCACAAAGCTTGAATCATTTCAAATTGGTTTCTTGAACATGACAATGAGTTCACTGTACTAAAATGGCCCCCACAATCACCAGATCTCAACCCAATAGAGCATCTTTGGGATGTGGTGGAACGGGAGCTTTGTGCCCTGGATGTGCATCCCACAAATCTCCATCAACTGCAAGATGCTATCCTATCAATGTGAGCCAACATTTCTAAAGAATGCTTTCAGCACCTTGTTGAATCAATGCCACGTAGAATTAAGGCAGTTCTGAAGGCGAAAGGGGGTCAGACACAGTATTAGTATGGTGTTCCTAATAATCCTTTAGGTGAGTGTAGATAACATATCAAATGTTGAAAGTGAGACATTTTGAAATGTCATGCCAAATATTGGCTCATGTTGGATTTCATGAGAGCTACACATTCCAAAAAAGTTGGGACAGGTAGCAATAAGAGGCCGGAAAAGTTAAATGTACATATAAGGAACAGCTGGAGGACCAATTTGCAACTTATTAGGTCAATTGGCAACATGATTGGGTATAAAAAGAGCCTCTCAGAGTGGCAGTGTCTCTCAGAAGTCAAGATGGGCAGAGGATTCAAGATTCAAGAGTTTTATTTGTCACATACACAGTTATATACAGAATATACAACCAGCAGTGAAATGTAAACAGGTCCGCTCCATGGACAGTGCAAATTCACAGTTAAAACCACAAGGAAGAAATTATAATAGAAATAGGATAAAAGGATATATATATATATATATATATATATATATATATATATATATATATATATATATATATATATATATATATATATATATATATCTGTAAAATTATAAATAATCAAGTCAAGTAGAAGAAAAAAAAAAAAAAGTAAAAAAATCAGAATAAAGAAGTGGAATAAAGTAATTGAAGTAGACTGTGCAGTGAGTAAACTGTAGACTTATAAATATGTGGTTAACAAATGTATAAAGAGTATAATGTGCAAACAGGTTTATAACAGGTTGTTACACAGTAACAACGAGAACAGAAAGTGCAGTGCAATGTCAGTGTATTGATGTTTAACCTGAAGTGAAGTCACGTGATGTTAAGTGACTGAGTTCAGGAGTCTGATGGCCTGGGGGAAGAAGCTCCTCCTGAGTCTCTCAGTTTTGGCCATCAGGCTACTGGAAGCGCTACCAGATGGCAGCAGCGTGAAATGAGGGTTTGCAGGGTGATTAGAGTCCTTGATGATTTTAGTAGCTCTGCCTTTGCAGCGTTTGGTGTAGACGTCCTGCAGAGATGGGAGAGCTGACCCTGAGATACGCTCGGATAAGCGCACGACTCTTTGCAGGGCTTTGCAGTCATGACTGGTGCTGTTCCCATACCACGCTGTGATGCACTGAGTTAGTACACTTTCTATCGCCCCTAAATAGAAAGTTTTCAGGATAGCTGGTGAAACCCTGAATTTCCTCAGCTGGCGCAGGTGGTACAGTCTTTGCCTGGCTTTTTTCACCTGTGTCTGAATGTGAGCAGTCCAGGTCAGGTCCTCGGAGATCTTTACACCCAGGTACTTGAAGCTGCTCACTCTCTCTACTGGTGACCCGCTGATCATGAGGGGGGAGTATGTCCGTTGCTGTCTCTTCCTGAAGTCCACAATCATTTCTTTGGTCTTGCCAACATTCAGAGAGAGACAGTTGTCCTGGCACCATGATGTTAGATGCTCCACCTCGTCCAAGTATGCCGTCTCATTGTAGTTGGAAATGAGGCCCAGGACAACAGTATCATCAGCAAATTTGATGATAGAGGTGGAGCTGTGTGTGGACAAACAGTCATGCGTGTAGAGCGAGTAGAGCAGGGGACTCAGGACACAGCCCTGTGGAGCTCCCACACTCAGGGAGATGGAGGTGGAAGTGGACTGGCCTATTCTCACCACCTGAGGCCTGCCAGTGAGGAAGTCCTCAATCCAGTGGCAGAGAGAAGGGTTCAGGCCGAGATCCAGGAGTTTGGAGGTTAGCTTAATGGGAACTATGGTGTTTAAGGCTGAGCTATAGTCAATAAATAGCAGCCTTACGTAGTTCCCACTTTTGCTGTCGATGTGAGTGAGGGAGGAGTGGAGGACATGAGAGATGGCATCTTCAGTCGCTCTATTGGGACGATAGGCAAACTGAAGAGGGTCCAAAGTGTCAGGAATGAAGGCGCAAATGGTGTTTTTAATGAGTCTCTCAAAGACCTTCATGACTATAGACGTGAGAGCCACTGGACGGTAGTCATTTAGGCAAGAGGGTTTACTGTTCTTAGGGACAGGGATGATGGTGGATTTTTTGAAGGAGGTGGGGACCACAGATGTAGCGAGGGACTCATTAAAGATAGATGTAAACAACCCGGCGAGCTGATCAGCACAGGACCGCAGAACACGACCTGAAATACCATCCGGCCCGGCAGCTTTCCTGACGTCCACACGCTTGAGTGCTCTCCGAACTTCATCCTCCGAGACAGAGATCACGTGGTTGTTGCTGCTCTGAGTAATTTCCTCTAACGCGCCACTTGGCGGAGTCGCGTTGCCGCGGTTACAGTCAAAGCGAGCGTAGAAAGAGTTTAACTCATTCACAAGTAACGGATCAGCGCTCACCTCTGCAGAGGATTTCGATCCAAACGAGCAGATGGACCTCAGACCTTGCCACATGCGCCGCGAGTCATTGAGTTGGAAATGAGACTCCACTCGGTCTTTGTAACGGAGTTTTGCGGCTTTAACTGCGCGTCTGAGAGCATAGCAGGACGATCTGTATTCAGTCATGTTCCCCCGTTAGGAGACCGGCGTTGTAAGCGGCAGTGCGTGTGTTCACTGCAGCGCGGATTGAATTGTCCACCCACGGTTTTTGATTTGAGAAGGACGTTATTGTTATTGTTTGCGTGGCTTGCTCTGTAAGCGTGTTGATGAAGCAAAGCGCCACATCTGTGAACTCGTTTACATCAGCTGAACTCGCCCGGAACATGTCCCAATCCACATCGTCCAGAGCTGCCTGTAGCGCGGTCTCTGAGTGGGGTGACCAACGCTTAACTTCCCGCCTCACCGGGGGTTCCTGAACAAGCTTTTGTTTGTATTTGGGTGTGAGGAAAATGGCGGCATGATCCGATTTGCCAAACGCTGGAAGTGACCGCGCTTTATAGGCGTTCTTAAACGGAGAGTAGCAATGATCCAGCGTGTTTGCTCCTCGTGTAGGACAGGAGACGTGCTGGTGAAAGTTTGGCAAAACTTTCTTTAGGTTTGCTTTGTTGAAATCGCCCGCGACAATGAATGCCGCGTCGGGGTGTTTGTTTATGACCGCCTTTGGATATACCGGCCTCGGCTGTTCTGTCCATCCGAAAAACAGAGAAGTTCTCCGACGGCGTCACAGCTGTGTCCGGGACCGCGGGCGTGAGCCATGTTTCGGACAAACAAAGGATGTTACAGTCTCTCATGTCCCGTTGAAAACTTATCCTGGCTCTAAGATCGTCCATCTTATTCTCCAAGGATTGAACATTTGCTAGAAAAATGCTCGGGAGGGGAGGGCTGAATGCCCTTTTCATCAGTCTGTTTCGGATACCAGCGCATTTCCCGCAGTGTTTCTTGGTTCTTCGCCGCCGGCTCTGTCCATTGTTCAACTCGGCGTTCCGAAGGATCTCAGATGGCCACAGAGTATCGGTGAAAGTGTCCTGAAACAGTCCAGTGTAGAGGTAACCAATGTCCAAAAGAGTTTTGCTGTCATAGTAGATCAATGCAGTTGATAAGTTTGTAAAAATTGAGAGTAAAAGAAAGTAAAATAGTAAATAAAAGCACAGTCTTTGCAGAGCGACCTGAACGGCGACCGAACACGGCGGCGCCATTTTGATCAAGAGGATCACCAATTCCCCCAATACTGTGGCCAAAAATACTGGAGCAATATCAGAAAGAAGTTTCTCAGAGAAAAACTGCCAAGAGTTTGAAGTTATCATCATCTATAGTGCATAATATCATCCAAAGATTCAGAGAATCTGGAACAATCTCTGTGCGTAAGGGTCAAGGCCGGAAAACCATACTGGATGCCTGTGATCTTCGGCCCTTAGACGGCACTGCATCACATACAGGAATGCTACTGTAATGGAAATCACAACATGGGCTCAGGAATACTTCCAGAAAACATTGTCAGTGAACACAATCCACCGTGCCATTCGCCATTACCGGCTAAAACTCTATAGGTCAAAAAAGAAGCCACATCTAAACATGATCCAGAAGCGCAGGCGTTTTCTCTGGGCCAAGGCTCATTTAAAATGGACTGTGGCAAAGTGGAAAACTGTTCTGTGGTCAGACCAATCAAAATTTGAAGTTCTTTTTGGAAAAATGGGACACCATGTCATCTGACACTAAAGAGGACAAGGACAACCCAAGTTGTTCTCAGCGCTCAGTTCAGAAGCCTGCATCTCTGATGGGATGGGGTTCATGAGTGCGTGTAGCATGGGCAGCTTACACATCTGGAAAGGCACCATCAATGCTGAAAGGGATATCCAAGTTCTAGAAAAACATATGCTCCCATCCAGATGTCGTCTCTTTCAGGGAAGACCTTGCATTTTCCAACATGACAATGCCAGACCACATACTGCATCAATTACAACATCATGGCTGCATAGAAGAAGGATCCGGGTACTGAAATGGCCAGCCTGCAGTCCAGATCTTTCACCCATAGAAAACATTTGAGCATCATAAAGAGGAAGATGCCACAAAGAAGACCTAAGACAGTTGAGCAACTAGAAGCCTGTATTAGACACGAATGGGACAACATTCCTATTCCTAAACTTGAGCAGCTTGTCTCCTCAGTCCCCAGACGTTTGCAGACTGTTAGAAAAAGAAGAGGGGATGCCACACAGTGGGAAACATGGCCTTGTCCCAACTTTTTTGAGATGTGTTGATGCCATGAAATTTAAAATCAACTTATTTTTCCCTTAAAATTATTATTATTGTTTTTATTATTTTCTCAGTTTAAACATTTGATATGTCATCTATGTTGTATTCTGAATAAAATATTGAAATTTGAAACTTCCACATTGAATTTTGTTTTTATTCACAATTTGTACAGTGTCCCAACTTTTTTGGAATCGGGTTTGTACAGTAATATCAGATTTGTCTTATATATAATCAACTGCAGGGGAAAATATGTTAATACATAAGTAACCTGTAGCTAGTGTAAAGTGCAAGACATCATGTTGAGTATAGAAATGTGTTTAAAAAGAAAACATTGTCAAATACAGATCTTCTCAATCTAAAATGATGTCTGCACAGATTTAAAAGGCTTCCAAGCAGCCAAGATGACAATTATCAGGACACGTCAGACCTAGTTCTCAAAGCCGCGTGGCTTGACTTCACATAAATTAGAGCCTTAATAAGATATCAACCAGAATGCATGAGCAGCCAACCTAAGACCCGTCTGTTCACACTCAGCAGAATCTGGAGCTCTTGAATGCTTAATGCCGCTTTTGTGGAAGGATTGCCAACCCAGCAGAGAGACTTTTCCCACACCTCCAGAAGAGAATCAAATGCATGTAGGTGAGCAAAATATGCACAGCATTAATACCAGAAGCCATAACAGAACTTAAGTGCATGCCATCAATCCCTTCCAAAAGCGTGGGTTTGTATGGCGTACATCCTCCCAGGTGTTTTGGGGCTCCTTTATAATTCAGTTACTGCTGTAAAAACCTCTTACACAATAGACCCCCACGGACATGAACCAGGAGACTTTGACAGATGGAGAAAGGCAGACCATCTCTCAGTTGGCCTTCTATTGGAGTCATCCTCATCTAAATTGCACATAATTGTCAGTTTTAAGCGCTGGATGCTGGCTGGATGCTTGTGTTCGAGAGGCATGCCAAAGTAAAAGGGGTTTGGGATATAAAACACTTGTTAGCTTTCATGTTTGCTTATTGTTCCCTGTCACTGCAGCGCTAGACAGTTTTTCTGTTCAATCTCCAGGAATGAAGCTACTCAAAATGATGCATTATATTACAGTTAATTCTTTCTACTCATTCTTTTTATCCGAGCATACACTCTTATATTTTAAAGTTCCACAATGGGATTTTTGCAGCAATGTCATAGAAAAACCATTTTGAGTTCCCAAAAAAACCCATTTTCTTAGTCTGAAGAACATTTTAATGGGGACCAAGATTTTGTGCTCTACTTACCTTGATGTTGTGTTTGTGCTCTACTAGAGCAGGTTTTCCTGCTTGAATGTTGATTATTTTCCTCATATTCTCCATTGTTGCGGCTCCTCTCTTCCTAGTCTGTCAGTAACGCTCTGTTTAGTTCCTGCCTCTATGAAGCCCCTCCTTCTGAAAAGCACACTGTGCTCTGATTGGTCGGCTGGAGCAGTGTGTTGTGGTTGGTCAAGTGCTTCCAGCGTGTTTGGGAAATGTCCCGCCCCTTACCACAACTGCCAGTTTCAACACACGACTAACTAACTCAACCAGACCCCACACTGCACACTAAAAAATTTGAAAATATGAAAAAAAAGCATAATAGAATATTTATTTGTATGAATATCTAAAAAAGAAGAAAGAACAGACCCTCTGCTTTTAAACAAACAGACAAAAAAACAAACAAAACCAAAATAAAATGCATGTATGGAAGCTTGTTTCCGCCACAGAAAAAAAGAAGAAAAAAAAAAAGATAATTGCGCCTTTTTATATCACATTTGCGACTTTATATCACACAATTCAGATTTTATGTCTGAATTTTATGTCAAAATTGCAAGAAAAAAAAAGTCAGAATTGTGAGATAAAAAGTCAGAATTACCTTTTATTATTATTATTATTATTATTATTATTATTATTATTATTATTATTATTATCTTCTTATTCTGTGGTGGAAAGCTTCCATATGCATGTGGGTAAGTCATTTAAAAGCAACATTTTGAGCAAAAAGCTTTGTTTTTAAAAACAAATGAAATAATTCAAAAAATAAAATAAAAATAATTCAGTGGCCTAGTAAACATCACAGTAAACATTAACTTTCTTAACTAAATAAAATGTCTAAATATAATTTACTTGATGAGTTGAACATACCAAAATAATTGACTAAAACTCCAACAGCTGATTTTGTCTGTATATAGTTTTTTTGTTTTTGTTTTTTCACTAAAATAATTTAGTATTTGAATAACCAATTATTTATTTCAAATATACTTAATATATTTGTAAAATTTCTATCAAAATATTTGAGAATGGAGAATTAAATTGATCTGTTTCAATAACCACAGATATTACTTAATTCAAATCAAGATTATTAATATTTAACACACACTAAAGAAACTAAGTTTACTCGATTAAAACAATGCACCCCGTCCCGCCCTCCGACATGACGACGGTTGTTTGAATTCTCTTCATTCCTCCTCCTCAGCGCATTTCCTCTGTGAAATTCAGGTTTGTGTGAATTATTTTATCTATAAAATCATTACTGTGCTTAAAATCCTTTTATTTAATGCAAAACAACATACAGGGACGCAATGTGAGTCACCCAAACGAGTGTGGCGTCTGGTGCCTTGCTCAAAACACACGACTTAATTCCTAAAGATAATGACTATAATTAATTCGGATGATAAGTTTGTTTATGGGCAGGTTATGGAGAGCTACGAGTGAAACGCGTCTGAAGTTCAAAGTCCACCCGCACTCAAAAAATTGAGTAAATCATAGTAAAAGTTTTTAGAGTGTATGTCCGGATTGTGGATGTCTTCATATATAGAACATTTTATGGATTTAGTGTTAATTTTATCTTAATTAATTTTATTTTATTTTATAATAAGAACTAATAAGAACCCTAGAGTTCTATATAGAACCCAACGGAAGCTTTTTCCTAAGACTGTGGATGTTAAAGGTTGTTCATGGAACCATAAAAGAATCTTAGTTTTTAAGAGCATAAGCACAGTATTCTCTGTGGCACTCTGAAGAATGGCAATACGTGTTTATTTTTTTAATATTTAGCTCATTAATGATTAAAGATTGCAGGCGGAACGTGACAGTCACGCACATGGACTGCTCTGCCAGCCCATTACTTAAAGAAACAAGAGTTAGGGAGCCCAAGCCAAATAACATTCCCAGTGCCAGCGGAAGTGCATTATTTTCTCTTGGGGTTTTTTTTGTCTTTTTTTTCTCCGTTCCCTTCCGCTGAGAAGAGGCGAATGGGCTGAATACCCACAGCAGCGAAAAGAGGACACAACACTCAAATCTTTGGCAGTGAGGAGTGAGGACGGCTGCCCAATGCCTCTGGTTGTTGAGTTACAGGAACATCACTGGGCCGAAGGGCTGAAGCCAGCCTGAAGAGCGCCTGGGGCTGCCAGGAAAATATTGACTTTCAGACCAGTGTGAATTTTTAAATTCTGGTCAATAGGGAACCGACTTAATGGAGGTTGTTCAAAATGAATGAGGGTTTATATTGCTTTTATAGGCTACTGTTATATTGCGGTTATATAGGTGATTGACCATCTGCTGGATCCAAGTAAAATTGGCATCTTCCAAAAAATAGTTCCCTTTCAGTCGGTCACATTCGGCGTTACGTCGGGATCCCAGGATGTAATGTCTCCATTCCCCCCTTCAGGGAACGAGGGTTACATACGTAACCGAGACGATGTGCATGCACATGTAATTCTGTTTGTATGAAAGCTCAGATACAAAAAAGAGGTCATGCTCTGGTGAATCAGAATTTTGACATAAAAAATCAAAATGTTAAAATTATGACATAAAAGTTGAAATTGGCATACTAAATCAAAACTATGATTATAGTTGAAGTTATTCAATTATTCAATTATTGACTTAAAAAGTCAAAATTCTGAGTAAATAAAAAGTAATAATTATGAGATACAAAGTCAAAAAAATTATGTAATCATAAAACTTTTTGTCGTAATTTCGACAAGCTATAACATGGATTCAATATGTCATAATTTTGAAATTGTAAATCATAATCTTGACTTTTAAGTTACAATTTTGACTACAGTATGACATAATGTTGGCTTTTATGTCATAATTACTACACTGCCAAATTTATTCATATCATAATCATGATTTACCAAAGCATTCATTCATTCATATGACACAGATGGAGGGGCTTCCATATGTTTGGGGTCAGTAAGAATTTTTAAAGAAAATAATACTTTTATTGAGCAAGGAGGATGATTAGTAGAACTGACAGTAAATACTTTTATTTGTATTGCTACAAAAGAAAAATATATCCCACGAATATATAAAGCAACTCAACTGTTTTCAACATTGATAATAATCATAAATGTTTATTGAGCAGCAAATCATCATATTAGAATGATTTCTGAAGGATCATGTGATGCTGAAGACTGGATTTTCAAACTATGATAAATACATATTTTAATTTATTATTTGAGCAAGCATTATGGTAGCTCTTATACATGTATTGTTTAGCTTTTCTTTCAATATATATATAAATAAATGTACACTGTAAAAAGTGATCAGCTGACAACTTCAAATAGTGAGGAAACCCACTGCCTTAAAATTGTGGGTCACACTTTAGATTAGGGTCTAATTATCACTATTAACTAACAATTATCCACAGCTTTTGCCTCAATAAACTCTTAATCACTGCTTATTAATAAGTAAGGTAGTTGTTAAGTTTAGGTATTGGGTAGATTAAGGGATGTAGAATATGGTCATGCAGAATAAGGCATTAATATGTGCTTTATAACTTAACAGACGATATCCTAGTAATATGCATGATAATAAGCATGGACCATAATTATTATGTAATAATAAACTTTATATGTATTTGAGAAAAAGTTGACAATTACACATAACCTTTTTATTGTATATATCTTTATTAAGTTTATTTAATGAATCATTTTAAGGCAATGGGTTTCAGTTAAGTCAACTGATCACTTTTTTGGTCACCACAATAAATACATCATAAATATTGATGATTAATTTATATTCAAATTCATTTGTGCTCTGTGGGATTGTGGTACTGCTTACACAGCCTTGTAAAACTTTATAAATTAAGTTATAGTTGATATGACAGGCAGATGTCAAAAGTTTTGGTTTACACTATTACATATCACAACAGTAATATCTCACACGTCTGATTGACGGGAGCGGTTTAACATGGAGAGGTGGGGTAAAGTAATTATCATGTGCCATCTCTTTCGACTTTCATCTTCTGTAAAAAGGTCCTGAAAAATGACCTCAGGTAATACTAATCCCATGCGAATAGACCCGCTGTAAATATGTACGTAAATATTCCATTGTTTCCTGTTTAAAAGTAGTTTTCCGTGGTTTTTCAAATATGGAGGTGCTTGAAAAAGCATTCAGTTGTGTTCTTGGCGGTGGGATAAGTGTGTGGCAAACCTCAAGTGTTTTCTGCTGACCGTTCAGATCACAATAAGGATGAAAGCATTTGTCAGAGTGGCTTTAGGTAAGTGCCTACAGGATCAAACCAGAATTGAATTAATTTAACCGTTCGACTGGACCTAACTTTTATATATAGGTTGTATATAGATTATATGTGTTTGTGCACATGATATCAGCAAGAAACTTATTACGCACATGACGACAGGGAGATGACGGCGGTGCGTAAATCGAGTTACCCCTCCCACTTCTGCTAGTTTTACTGAGATGTCTTATCCTGTGCTAATTGTCTATTAATATTACAGACGTCCTGTGGTAAAATGACATTACTCCATCTACCCTTGTAAAACTAATCCTGTCCAAATAGGGCTTTAGTATAATATGGCTGACTGACATTTTTTTTTTCTTCTTAAATGTACTGCAGTAACCTTCATTTACAAGCAATTTACACGTTTTTTTTTTTTTTTTTACACAGTGTAAAAATGATTGTGGACTTCAGGAAGAGACAGCAACGGACATACTCCCCCCTCATGATCAGCGGGTCACCAGTAGAGAGAGTGAGCAGCTTCAAGTACCTGGGAGTAAACATCTCCGAGGACCTGACCTGGACTGCTCACATTCAGACACAGGTGAAAAAAGCCAGGCAAAGACTGTACCACCTGCGCCAGCTGAGGAAATTCAGGGTTTCACCAGCTATCCTGAAAACTTTCTATTTAGGGGCGATAGAAAGTGTACTAACTCAGTGCATCACAGCGTGGTATGGGAACAGCACCAGTCATGACCGCAAAGCCCTGCAAAGAGTAGTGCGCTTATCCGAGCGTATCTCAGGGTCAGCTCTCCGTCTCTGCAGGACGTCTACACCAAACGCTGCAAAGGTAGAGCTACCAAGATCATCAAGGACTCTAATCACCCTGCAAACCCTCATTTCACGCTGCTGCCATCTGGTAGCGCTTCCGAAGCCTGATGGCCAAAACTGAGAGACTCAGGAGGAGCTTCTTCCCCAGGCCATCAGACTCCTGAACTCAGTCACTTAACATCACGTGACTTCACTTCAGGATAAACATCGACATACTGACATTGCACTGCACTTTCTGTTCTCGTTGTTACTGTGTAACAACCTGTCATAAACCTGTTTGCACATTATACTCTTTATACATTTGTTAACCACATATTTATAAGTCTACAGTTTACTCACTGCAAAGTCTACTTCAATTATTTTATTCCACTTTATCCTTATTTGTTACCTTTTTTTTCTCTTGACTTGATTATTTATAATTCTACAGATATAGACATATATATATATATATATAGAGAGTTTTTTTTTTTTTTTTTTTTTTTATCCTATTTCTATTATAATTTCTTCCTTGTGTTTTTAACTGTGAATTTGCACTGTCCATGGAGCGGACCTGTTTACATTTCACTGCCGGTTGTATATTCTGTATATAACTGTGTATGTGACAAATAAAACTCTTGAATCTTGAATCTTGAATCTTGAATCTTGTATAGTATGATTATAGCAAAAATGCTTAAATGCCAAATGCTTAATTATCAGCTAGCCGAAGCAATAGAAATTGACTTACCAAAGGGAAAGTCTACGGACAATCACAGATACTAATGTTGAAGCAGAGGTTTTTGGATATATCTGTCCTGCTTTCATTTTTGATGGTGAAAAAAAAAAAAAAATGAAATGAGAAACGTTGCGTTCACTCGCAAAATGTTTCCATTCTTTGTGAGTGAATGCAACATTTTCTCAAAATATTTGTGTGAGATTGTTTTTTTTTTATCTGAAATAAGTTACTCTACATTAACTTTATTTACAGAACTATATAAAAGCAATATCTCATTTGAGTCTATGTTGCATCCATAATTACTTGTTGATTGTGCGATATTGCTTTCATTTTTCTCCCCTGCAATTGCGTTGTTTATTTGGTTTCACAAAATGTTACCCTGATGTTTTAAAACAGCATGTTTATCATATTCATATAGTCTACCTCATTAATCTAAAAGAATGACTGTAAAAATGCCCTGATGCTAGATTGTCCAGGAGTCACTAGAGGTTTGCTAATGGCTATAGCGCCCACTTTCCTACTATTTTGACAGCATCTAATTGGTATAGTGGCAATACTGAGAGCTGAAATAAAGGGAAACGCTGGTTCTTTTTCAAAAGTACCAACATATAATAGTGCGTAGTATAATTCAGAGGTAACCTGATTCCTTTACATTCTCCAGGGAAACATTTTGATGCAACGCATATCACAGACACAGAGTTAGTTGCATCATAAAGGGTAATGAGCGTCTGCCAGCCCTCGAGGGTTCTGCACACAGACTGTGGGAGTATTAAATAAAAGAACAATCTTAAGGACAAGGCAGTTACACACACACTGATCACCAGTCCACATTTCAAGACAGGGACAATGTGTTTTTTTTAATCTGCTCTCATATAATAACATCTTGCTCCATCTTAGTGGAATTCTCCCTGAGTGAAATGACTTGAGCTCCCGTGAAAGTCTCTGAAATTGTCTTTTGCCTCGAGGCTTTGAGATTGGGTCACATCAGCGCCTCTGAAGACATGTTCATTTCTCTGTTATACACCTCAACATATCATGTCTGAAGACGTTATGGTGCAGAACTGGCAATTGCTTTTAATGAAGTTATACAACAACTGGCCGGGAAAAAGACTTGAGTTTGGGTGCATTCAATGTAGGTACAACGAAATGTGAATAATTTGTGAATAACTTATTGTCTGTGCAGCTATATTAGGCCTAGATTTGCATTTGCACAATAAAATGCCTGTTCCTATCAGCTGCGTATGAAACCGTGACTGTGCAATGATTACATTCCTTTTAAGAAAGAAATGACTAATGACAATTTTGTGTGCAATTAAATGTAAGACCAATCATGATTCAATATGCAAATATTACAATAACGACTGATTTTGAATTTGAATTGCGAACATTCTAAAAATCGTAAACCAATGTGTGACATTCAAACTTTAATCTTAGCTCTTGTGTGTGTGTGTCTGTGTGAGTGAGTGAGTGAGTGAGTGAGTGAGTGAGTGAGTGAGTGAGTGAGTGAGTGAGTGTGTGTGTGTGTGTGTGTGAGTGTGTGTGTGTGAGTGTGTGAGTGAGTGAGTGTTTGAGTGTGTGAGTGAGTGAGTGAGTGTTTGAGTGAGTGAGTGAGTGAGTGAGTGAGTGAGTGAGTGAGTGTGTGAGTGTGTGAGTGAGTGTGTGAGTGTGTGAGTGAGTGTGTGAGTGAGTGTGTGAGTGAGTAAGTGTGTGAGTGAGTGAGTGAGTGAGTGAGTGACTGAAAGAGTGAGTGAGTGAGTGAGTGAGTGTGTGAGTGAGTGACTGAAAGAGTGAGTGAGTGAGTGTATGAGTGTGTATGAGTGAGTGAGTGAGTGAGTGAGTGTTTGAGTCAGTGAGTGAGTGTGTGAGTGAGTGTGTGAGTGTGTGAGTGAGTGTGTGAGTGTGAGTGTGTGAGTGTGAGTGTGAGTGTGTGAGTGTGTGAGTGAGTGAGTGAGTGAGTGAGTGAGTGTGTGAGTGAGTGAGTGTGTGAGTGAGTGAGTGAGTGAGTGAGTGACTGAAAGAGTGAGTGAGTGAGTGAGTGTATGAGTGTGTATGAGTGAGTGAGTGAGCGTGTGTGTGAGTGAGCGAGTGTGTGAGTGTGTGAGTGTGTGAGTGAGTGAGTGAGTGAGTGAGTGAGTGTTTGAGTGAGTGAGTGAGTGAGTGAGTGACTGAAAGAGTGAGTGAGTGAGTGTATGAGTGTGTGAGTGAGTGAGCGTGTGAGTGAGTGAGTGAGTGAGTGAGTGTGTGAGTGTGTGAGTGAGGAGTGAGTGAGTGAGTGTGTGAGTGAGTGTGTGAGTGAGTGTGTGAGTGTGAGTGAGTGTTTGAGTGAGTGAGTGAGTGTGTGAGTGTGAGTGAGTGTTTGAGTGTGTGAGTGAGTGAGTGAGTTTTTGAGTGAGTGAGTGAGTGAGTGAGTGTATGAGTGAGTGAGTGTGTGAGTGAGTGTGTGAGTGTGAGTGAGTGAGTGTTTGAGTGAGTGAGTGAGTGTGTGAGTGTGAGTGAGTGTTTGAGTGTGTGAGTGAGTGAGTTTTTGAGTGAGTGAGTGTGTGAGTGAGTGAGTGAGTGTGAGTGAGTGAGTGAGTGAGTGAGTGAGTGAGTGAGTGAGTGAGTGAGTGAGTGAGAGTGAGTGAGTGAGTGGTGAGTGAGTGAGTGAGTTAGTGTATGGGTGAGTAGGTGTATGAGTGAGTGAGTGAGTGGGTGTATGAGTGAGTGAGTTAGTGTATGAGTGAGTGAGTGAGTGGGTGTGTGAGTGAGTTAGTGTATGAGCGAGTGAGTGAGTGGGTGTATGAGTGAGTGAGTGAGTGAGTGAGTGAGTGAGTGAGTGTGTGTGAGTGAGTGAGTGAGTGTATGAGTGAGTGTGTGTGTGTGAGTGAGTGAGTGAGTGAGTGAGTGAAATAGTGAGTGAGTGAGTGAGTGAGTGAGTGAGTGTGTGTGAGTGAGTGAGTGAGTTAGTGTGAGTGAGTGAGTGAGTGAGTGAGTGAGTGAGTGAGTGAGTGAGTGAGTGAGTGAGTGAGTGAGTAGGTGTATGGTGAGTGAGTGAGTTGAGTGTAGTGGTGAGTGAGTGAGTGAGTGAGTGAGTGAGTGAGTGGGTGTATGAGTGAGTGAGTGAGTTGGTGTATGAGTGAGTGAGTGAGTGAGTGGGTGTATGAGTGAATGAGTGAGTGAGTGTGTGAGTGAATGAATCAAAGAGTGAGTGAGTGTGTGAGTGAAAGAGTGAGTGAGTGAGTGAGTGAGTGTGAGTGAGTGAATGAGTCAAAGAGTGAGTGAGTGTGTGAGTGAGTGAAAGAGTGAGTGAGTGAGTGAGTGAAAGAGTGAGTGAGTGTGTGAATGTGTGAATGTATGAGTGAGTGAAAGAGTGAGTGAGTGAAAGAGTGAGTGTGTGTATGAGTGAGTGTATGAGTGAGTGAGTGAGTGTATGAGTGAGTGAGTGTATGAGTGAGTGAGTGTGTGAGTGAGTGAGTGAGTGAGTGAGTGAAAGAGTGAGTGAGTGAGTGTGTGAGTGAATGAGTGAGTGAAAGAGTGAGTGAGAGTGAGTGAGTGTGTGAGTGAGTGTGTGAGTGAGTGAGTGAGTGAGTAAGTGTGTGAGTGAGTGAGTGAGTGAGTGAGTGAGTGAGTGAAAGAGTGAGTGAGTTAGTGTATGAGTGAGCGAGTGAGTTAGTGTATGAGTGAGTGAGTGAGTGAGTGAGTGGGTGTATGAGTGAGTGGGTGTATGAGTGAATGAGTGAGTGAGTGAGTGGGTGAAAGAGTGAGTGTGTGAGTGAGTGAGTGTGTGAGTGAGTGTGTGAGTGAGTGAGTGAGTTAGTGTATGAGTGAGTGAGTTGAGTGTGTGGAGTGAGTGGTGGTGAGTGTGTGAGTGAGTGAGTGAGTGAGTGAGTGAGTGAGTGAGTGAGTGGGTGAGTGAGTGAGTGTGTGAGTGAGTGAGTGTATGAGTGAGTGAGTGAGTTAGTGTGTGAGTGAGTGAGTGAGTGTGTGAGTGAGTGAAATAGTGAGTGAAAGAGTGAGAGTGAGTGAGTGAGTGTGTGAGTGAGTGAGTGAGTGTGTGAGTGTGTGAGTGTGTGAGTGAGTGAGTGAGTGGTGGTGAGTGAGTAGTGTGTGGTGAGTGGTGAGTGAGTGGAGTGAGTGTGGTGAGTGAGTGAGTGTGTGAGTGAGTGAGTGAGTGAGTGGTGGTGTGAGAGTGAATAGTGAGTGAAAGAGAAGAGTGAGTGAGTGTGAGTGGTGAGTGAGTGAGTGGTGAGTGAGAGTGAGTGAGTGAGTGAGTGAGTGAAGAGTGAGTGAGTGAAGAGTGAGTGAGGAGGAGTGAGGAGTGTGAGTGAGTGAGTGATGTGTGTGGTGAGTGAGTGAGTGGTGAGAGTGAGTGAGTGAAAGAGTGAGTGAGTGAATGTGTGAGTGAGTGAGTGAATGTGTGAGTGAGTGAGTGAAGTGTGAGTGTGAGTGAGTGAGTGAGGAGTGAGTGAGTGAGTGAATGTGTGAGTGAGTGAGTGAGTGAGTGAGTGAGTGAGTGAGTGAGTGAGTGAGTGAGTGAGTGAGTGAGTGTTTGTGTAGTCTGGTAAAACCTACATTATGGTGACAAAATGTCTCCACAAAGATGGCAGTATCCAAAATCCTTGTCCTTGTGGGGGCATTTTTGTTCCCCATGAGAAAATCATCTTATAAATTATACTAATGTTTTTTGAAAATGTAAAAATGCATAAAGTTTTCTGTGATGGGTAGGTTTAGGGGAGACAATATACACTCACCTAAAGGATTATTAGGAACACCATACTAATACTGTGTCTGACCCCTTTCGCCTTCAGAACTGCCTTAATTCTACGTGGCATTGATTCAACAAGGTGCTGAAAGCATTCTTTAGAAATGTTGGCCCATATTGATAGGATAGCATCTTGCAGTTGATGGAGATTTGTGGGATGCACATCCAGGGCACGAAGCTCCCGTTCCACCACATCCCAAAGATGCTCTATTGGGTTGAGATCTGGTGACTGTGGGGGCCATTTTAGTACAGTGAACTCATTGTCATGTTCAAGAAACCAATTTGAAATGATTCGAGCTTTGTGACATGGTGCATTATCCTGCTGGAAGTAGCCATCAGAGAATGTGTACATGGTGGTCATAAAGGGATGGACATGGTCAGAAACAATGCTCAGGTAGGCCGTGGCATTTAAACAATGCCCAATTGGCACTAAGGGGCCTAAAGTGTGCCAAGAAAACATCCCCCACACCATTACACCACCACCACCAGCCTGCACAGTGGTAACAAGGCATGATGGATACATGTTCTCATTCTGTTTATGCCAAATTCTGACTCTACCATCTGAATGTCTCAACAGAAATCGAGACTCATCAGACCAGGCAACATTTTTCCAGTCTTCAACTGTCCAATTTTGGTGAGCTTGTGCAAATTGTAGCCTCTTTTTCCTATTTGTAGTGGAGATGAGTGGTACCCGGTGGGGTCTTCTGCTGTTGTAGCCCATCCGCCTCAAGGTTGTGCGTGTTGTGGCTTCACAAATGCTTTGCTGCATACCTCGGTTGTAACGAGTGGTTATTTCAGTCAAAGTTGCTCTTCTATCAGCTTGAATCAGTCGGCCCATTCTCCTCTGACCTCTAGCATCAACAAGGCATTTTTGCCCACAGGACTGCCGCATACTGGATGTTTTTCCCTTTTCACACCATTCTTTGTAAACCCTAGAAATGGTTGTGTGATATTACTTCTTCCTCTTGCTCTTGTAATGCTTTTTATTGTTGTTTAATCTTATGATTGTGGTTTCAAGGGATATTTCTCTTCACGAGTAAGAGAGAGGAGAATGTCTCCATTTCAGTAAATTTCCATTGCTTTTGCTGGCACTGGTTGCATTTGTACCGGACAGACAAAGTACAGGATGAAGTCCAGGCGAGTCTGAGCATTGAAACAGATTATTCAGTAAACCCTGCTCACTTTTTTGACATAACTTCATCTCCTTTCTGCTTTTTCACAGCTTCCTGTCAATCTTTCAGACTTATAGAAGACTTTTAGTTAATACAAAAAAAAAAAAAACTGTCTTCTGACATCATCTGGTAATGAGACTGGATGCAATAATACTGCCGTGGAAAAACAATCTAACATTTTAGGCGTAGTTCGCAGGATTTCGGGCACAAGTAAAATATGTCTACAAATTACTTATAAGTGCTGTTCCTTCTTGACCAAACTCTTTACATACATTGTGAGGTTTGCATCACATCACATAACCTTAAATGTGTCTTTTTTGACGTAGTAAACTTGCTCAGAAGCTCACCTGGTACAGCATTGCACTCATGATGTGAAACGCTCAGGTATGCATCATGTGAAACACGAGTCACGATAAAAGCTCAACGACTTGCAGAAGCAGCTAAAATGGCATGTTTGCGTCAGCATATGTGTTATGTCATGTTTGACATGTTTTCCCAGTTAGCCTGGGTTGGCAAATAAACGACAGTAAATCCCCCTCTGTCGCTACATTGTGACCCTGGCTTCTCTAAAACAAAGAAATCAATTAGTACTGTATTTAGGCTAATGGCCAGCCTGGTGAATTAGGAGACAGACACTCTCACAACCTCTTTCACAGGCTCTCAGGTGGTGTTGGAGCTGCTATATTTGGACGTCCCCACTTCAGTTGACCTCATTTGGTGTAGAGCCTCTCCAAGCCAGAGCGACTCTCCTTCCACCGGCCCGACGCTTGTCTCTTCCAGAGAGAATCACACTAAACATTGCTATTTGTTGTTTCCAAATTGATGAAAACAAATATTTAGCGGCTCATCATTTACACTGATTTCCCATGACACATGAGGTCATCAGGAGGAATGAGGTGTAATGAGCGATTTAGCAAAAAGATGACACACAAATGGAGGCGTTGTGTATCACTTACAGTCACAAATGAATAAAAGCAGATAGCTAAAAATGAGCGCTGTGATATCAGTAGGAGGCTAGAAACAGAGCCCTGGTGTTTTTTACCGGCACGCAGACGGACTGCTCATTCATTTTGGCCTTCAGCAGCAGGTGTGCCAATGCAGGAACTGGCACTCACCACAGCTGCACATGCCAAGAGGGCCTCAAAGGTAAATTACATTACAAAGTAAGCTATTAAATCAACTGGATTTGGATTTGCTCTCGCCAAAGCTGTGGTGAGAAATACATATTTCTGCCTGGCATGTGATTTATTTTTTTATATTTTATTTAATTCAGAGTGGGGAGAAAATTAAATCATTTTCTTAAGAACATGTGCTTTGAGTGCTTGTTTGTTCAGTACCCATTTCAGTGTTTGGGGCGGTGGCCAGGGTATTGCTTCCCTTGTGAAAAAGAAGTGTGCTTAAATGTGAACACTTCCTAAAAAGTATATATATACACACTTTATAATAATGTCAAATTAAGCTTTTAAATGCATTTTTTAAATCATGTTTTAAATACATGTTGTCATGCTTTAAATAAGCACTTTTATTTATATGTGTGCGGTAACATAGCAAATGTAAAGTACTTGATTATAATTTTAACTGTAGTGTGTTTTACATTACATTTAAGGTTAATAAACTGTATATTAAATTGCATCATTACAAATGTGTTATACAAATATATTTAAATACATGATTAAAGTATGTTTTAGTTTACCATAAATGCTTTTCAGTACATTTTTATCAGACAAAAGAATTACAAATTATGAATTTACATATAAAGTCCTGATTAACTTGGTCAAATAACTCTCTTAAGTATTGCATTTGATAACACACACACACACACACACACACACACACACACACACACACACACACACACACATAGATAGATATATATATATATATATATATATATATATATATATATATATATATATATATATATATATATATATATATATATATATATATATTATATCATTTCATATAATAGCAATTAACATACAATTAACATATTTGGTTAAGTTGTTTTAAGTTGTATATTATTCCACAATAATTACTCTTTTTTTTTTTTTTTTTTTAAGTATTGAAGAAGAGTGTGCAGAGTACTAAATGCTTGTTAGTGCAAATTTTATCATTCACCATGCCACAAAAATCATAAGGCAACATGATTTGAGGAATCATTTGTGCGTAGCACAAACATGTTTTCCAAAATCCTCAATACTCCTTAAAAGTATGAGCAATGGTAGTAAAAATATGAAAAGGTTTTACAACCTAAAAGTTTGTCTTACTTGAAAAAGAGCAACATAATGAGTGTAAAATTCTCACTTACTTCCATATTAAGCAAAAGTTAACCATATGGGTCCATAACTTTTATAGAATAAATCATCTTCCCCTGTGTGAGCAAAACGTCTGGTGAGAAAAATGGAGTCGCCAATCTCATCACGCTTTTGGTCCATTTAGACGTTTCTCTCAGGTGCTGTAATGCAAATGAGCTTCTCCACAGACAAATGAGCTTCTCTAGATGAAGCGAGCGTCGTCTCTCAGCTCTGCATCACGTTTGACCAGTGCCGGCCAGAGGTGTAACTCTATAAATGGCCGACTTTGATTAATAAAACATGGCCGGCTGTGGTTGATCTGCATGGAGCACCTTTGATCGGCATCTCTGAGGTGATGCTGTGAGAATCGGCCCTCGCTGCCGGTGATGAGGCAAACCTCTGTGCCTGGCATGCCAAATACAGTTCCAGATATGTCAATTATTCATCCTCGTATCTGCCCGCAGCGGCCCCACAGATCCACAGTCTGTGAGAGTGAATGGAGGTTACTCTGAGGTAGAGACGTTTCAGCTTCAGCTTTAAATTGTGAGGCGTGGAAGATGCAAGAGAGCACATTTGCGACAGGAACTACAGTGAGGAAAAATCCCTTTCTTGACCAGTATTTTTTAAATTAAAAATAGCTAAAGCAAAATTAAGAGACAATATTGTTTTCAAAGAATGCATCTATTTCTTAGCCAATTGGTAATTTATTTTAAGCATACATTTCACTAAATGATTTCAGAGGTACTAAAAAAAAACACTAAATGTTTGAAACAAGAATTGACAATAGGGTAGAAAGTAAACTTATGCAATTTTATAATATAAATGATTATTTAACACCATGTTTGGATCAAATATGGACAAACCGAACCAATGGGTTTGAAAAGTTAATTCAAAAATGTAACCCAACACAACAACCTAGCATTGGATACATGAGTTAGTAATACCTATCAATATGGTTTGATTTGTTAAGATTAGTTAATATAAACTAACAATGAACAATACTTCTACAACATGTATTAATCTTAGTTAATGTGATAACAATTTAGTTTGGGGACTAAATCTCACTATTAACTTATTAGCATGCATATTATTAGGATATTATCTGTTTATTAGTGCTTATAAAGCACATATTAATGCCTTATTCTGCATGACCATATTCTACATCCCTTAATCTACTAAAATACCTAAACTTAACAACTACCTTACTAACTATTAACAAGTGTAAGGTCCATCCGTTAGCCCAAGGACGGAATCTAACGGCCTGGTCGAAGGACTTCTGCGTGTTCGCCTTCTCAGCACTTCTGTTGGATTCACTTAATTTATGACCATCGAATTTTAAATCTGACTCCATGAATAATTTGATCTTACTCCAATTCTTTGTAACTTTGTTACATTTGTTACATTTGTAACTTAACAGCTGATCATAAGTTTAGTTGTGATTTAATTTAGATCTTTGATTTCTCTTAGTACCTCTTCATTTCAAATACTCGTTCCTCCATGGGACCCGGAGTCGCTCAGAGGATAATGCTCGCGATTATAATTACATTACCTCACGGACGCAAATTAGTCAGTTCTGATATTACAGAGGATTACAGAGTGAACTATTTTACCTTTAAGTGAGTCGCACATGCTTACTCATAACAGAAAGTGTAATTTTAGCAATAGTCACGAGAGCTGTAACTTGTTAATAACAGTGACAGCCAGAAATCAGATTGCCCCTCATGCTTAGCGCCATGCTCCGGTCATGGGGTCCTCGGTATGAATCTGCCCTGACAGAAAGATTTACGGAAACTCCTACAAAACTCCTCATGCGACACTACTTGAGTAATGATTTATGAAAAATACAGAATAAATCAAGATTAACATTTATTTTGGCCAGACAGAACTTAAAGAACATAATTAAACATGAATCCATGGTACACAACTTTCAGCATAAAATACAATTAAGTAATATGAAAATAGTTTCAAAGAGTCATATCTGGCACAATACATACAGCGTGTGTGTGTGTCTCTTATGACACCGACACAACACTGCATGGGGGCTTCTGTCTACAGAATGTTCCCCAATGGCAGCCCTGCTACCCTTCCTTAAATACCCAGACCAGAACAAAGGGTTGTAACTATTTGCAACACAAACACCTAGTTTGGGGGGAGAGGATCAGATATCTTTGGAGAGACCACTCAAAAAGAGAACACAAGTCTCATATGTTTCAATCTTTCTAACCCTATCAGTGACTTCAGTGATGTTGAGACCATTTTACCAATCGCACTATGACCTTTAAAAAGACACCAGACATGAAAGGGATAAAACAATAGATTCACAAGATAAATCATATGTAGTATATCTGCATTCTGGGACTTGAATCAGGGGGAAGGGGAGGAAAGGGAGGTAGAGAGGGGGAGAGGGTTTTGGTCAGGGCGGTGTCCTACAGTTTCTCTGTGAGATCTTCTCTTCAGATTGAGTTTTATTGTTTTAATGCAGGGTGTTGGATCTCAGCTTTTGTTTTAGCAGTAAAACCGGTCCTTACACAAGCAGTAAATTATGAGTTTATTTAGGGAAAAGTCGTAGTTAATTGTGAATATGTGTTCCATACTAAAGTGTGACCGTTAATGCTAATCTCAGCATGTACTAATACATTTTTTAAGATCAAACGTTGTATCTGTTAATATTAATGCATGTGAACTAACATGAACATGGGCATTTTCATTAGCTAACGTGCTGCAACTGCTCATTGTTATGTTAGCTGAGGCATTAACTGATGTTAACAAATGAGAACTTATTGTAAAGCGTTGCCTGTTATTCCTTTACAGTGCTGAGGGAGATTGAAATAGTGCATCTATTTCAGTTGAGCACTTTTCGAATCACCATTAAAATGGAGAAATTTGTAGTATCTACACTACTTTACTAATACTTTACTACAGTTTGTGAAAATATTTATAAAATCCAAATATATTTTTCAGCCAACTGGAATAGAGTATATTCCTTACACAACTTTCTGAAATACATTAACTGCACTCTTTGTGCACTGGTGCACAGTCATGTTGGGACAGGAAGGGGCCGTCCCCAAACTGTTCCCACAAAGTTGGAAGCACGAAATTGTCCAAAAACCCAGACTTGTCTATCGGATGATTGGTCACTCCAGAGAACATGTCTCCACTGCTCTAGAGTCCAGTGGTGGCGTGCTTTACACCACTGCATCCCACGCTTTGCATTGCACTTGGTGATGTAAGGCTTGGATGAGCTGCTCGGCCATGGAAACCCATTCCATGAAGCTCTCTACGCACTGTTCTTGAGCTCATCTGAAGGCCACAGAAGTTTGGAGGTCTGGAGCTATTGACTCTGCAGAAAGTTGGTGACTTCTGTGCACTGTGACCCTCAGCATGCGCTGACCCCGCTCTGTGATTTTACGTGGCCTACCACTTCGTGGCTGAGTTGCTGTTGTTCCCAATTGCTTCCACTTTGTTATAATCCCACTAACAGTTGAGCGTGGAATATTTAGTAGTGAGGAAATTTCAGGAATGGACTTATTGCACAGGTGGCAACCTATCACGGTACCACGCTTGAGTTCACTGAGCTCCTGAGGGCGACCCATTCTTTCACAAATGTGTGTAGAAGCGTCTGCATGCCTAGTGCTTGATTTATACACCTGTGGCCATGAAGGGATTGAACACCTGAACTCAGTGATTTGTTACAGTTTTTTTTTTCCAATTACTAACACACTAAAATGCCATGCACAGCACACTTATTTAAACTGACACACAGAGAGCAAAACCTCTATTCAAGTCTCCTAAAGTCTAAACACATTTTCTTCTTTACACACATTTTGCAATTCAAAATGGCACTTTTTAAATGCACTGAACACGGTTCTCTGCATAAGACACAACAATCTGACATAAAGTCACATTTCAAAACTGCTAACTGGCCAACACATGAGCCACCTGAGCAAACACCTCATGGGTTAATGGGTAACACTTCAGTCAGGATGTAAGCACTATAAGAAGACCACAGGTGAGCACAGGTGAGCTTTTTTATTTTATTTTTTTTACAACAACAATAGTTTCAGAGAGAGGGAGAGAGTGGAAGAGGGAGAGGGAGGATGCAATTTTCTTTTTCAGTTTACAGTTTTTTGTGAGCATATTTTTGTTCAGTCTGATGTAAATAGATCTGCTGTGCATATGTGGCACTGACTTGTTTGATGAAAATTAAAATAAATAAATGTTTCAACAGCATGTGTGTGTGTGTGTGTGTGTGTGTGTATCTGCACATATTTCTGTGCAAACAATCTGAAGAATTTTCTACAATTTGAGCTACATATTTTAGTATTATGGCAAAGCATACTAAAGATGAGAGTGTGTTTCATTATGCCCAACAGTGTGTAGTTGGTTAGACAAAAATCTGGTATATGAATGAAGTGTGTGCCATTTCGTGCAAAAGTTTGATTTTGATAATGCTATATGTGGTTCCCATTCAGTCGGTCACTCTCGACGCCACGTCGGAGTACCGACGAATAGGAATCTCGCTCGCGAGCCAATCTGCGAGTGTAACTAAAGCGAGCCAATGCACATTGGCATGCAATGATTGCACCAGGTGCTCATGCCACGCTGTGCGGTATAAATGAGACACAGGTGATTGCATCAAATTAGCATTTTGCTTCGGAGCCGAGTGGTAGATGGTTACTACAGATGTCACTCCTTGCCGCAGTCCTGACTGAAGACGGAAGCCGCCTTCGGAAGCGATCTCTTCATTCGGTGTTGGTGTGGACGGCACAGCAGCGGTCGTGTGGTTTTCCGATCATCTCTCTTTGTTGTTTGAACAGAACGATCACAAAGGCTGTTCTCACAGCCGGTTCGGTGCGCTAGGTGGAGAGCGCTAAAAAGCCGTTCCCACGGCTGGTAAGAGCGCCGTGTGAGAGAGCGCGCATGTCAGGCTGCACTATCCCTGACGGTGTCGCCGCGACCCTCTCCCCTGCGTGCTTCAGCACCAAGGAGAGTGTCCTTCTGAAAGAGCTTACACAGATAGAGCTTGCGTCTTTTCAAGATGACATTCTATCTGTGTGTTTCTGGATGCGGTGGTTTCCTGTCACCGAGGATGGTCATCAGCGCTGTATCTCGTGTTTGGGCGTTCAGCACGCTGAGGCAGCGCTGGTGGATGAATCATGTTCTCACTGCGGAACATGACCATCTCGGAGTTGCGATCGCGGCTCCTCGCAAGGGGCGGAGCCTCTGTGCCTCTGCCGCGATCTAACTCTCCTCAGAGAGTTACTTCAGGCAGTAGCCCGGCTGATTTGAGGGTTACGGTGAGCGCGTTTTCCCAGGAACCAACCCCGGGAACCCTCATCCCTCTCGCACTCCGCAGCCAGTAGAGCTGCCATTGGAACACGGTGGGCCGTCCACGAGATGTGCACCATCCGTATCCTTTGGGGCTCCCCTTGAGGACCAGATGTCCATCACTGCATCGGAGGGAGGGTCAGAACTCTCTGGAGAGGATGTGTCGGCACAGGGGCTCCTCCGGTAGACCCGCTGTGCCCGATACTGATCCGGAGATGATGGCTATGCTTGCCGGGCCGCCGAGAGAGTCGGGCTCGTGTGGAACCCTCCACCATGTCCCGAATCCTCAAGGCTGGATGATTGGTTTCTCGGGGTGGCCCGTGCTGGTTCTCAGCGCCCCACCCGGTGCCTTTTTCCCGGAGGTGCACGAGGAGCTCACAAGGTCGTGGACGGCACCTTTTACTGCCCGAAACCGGCCTAGTGGATCCTCCTCCTCACCACCCTCGATGGCGGACCTGCAAAGGGATACACGCAGGTTCCCCGTGGAACGGGCCGTTGCTATGCAACTGTGCCCTAACTCCACTTCCAGGGGAACCCGTGTCTTCCCCTCCGGGGCCTGTAGGTACTCATCCGATCTGATCGGGAAGGCCTACCTGGCTTGTGGAGAGGCAGGCTCCGCTTTACACGCCACGGCGTTGTTGCAGATCCATCAGGCCCGGCTCTGAAGACCTTGCACGAGGGTGGTCACGATCCCGCAGTTCTCCAGGAACTGAGAACCGCAACGGACCTCGCACTTGCGGCGACGGTGTTACGCGCGGGCCGTGGGTCGCGGCGATGTCCACTATGGTGGTCCAGGAACGCCACCTCTGGCTGTGTCTGGCGGACATGAGGGAGACCGACAAAGTCAGGTTCCTTAACTCCCCCGTCTCCCAGACTGGCCTCTTCGGCGACGCGGCCCAGAACTTCGCCCATCAGTTCTCGGCCGCACAGAAGCAGACTGAGGCGGTCAGTCACATTCTGCCTCGGCGGTCAGCTGCTGTCTCCACCCCGCCGCCGGCAGCGCTCAGCCTGCTCGTCGCCGAGGGCGGCCGCCTGCGTCTGCCTCCGCTCCCGCGCCGCAGCAGCAGCCTCCACCCAAGCGGCGTTGTGGAGCCGGGCGCAAGCAGGCCGCCCTACCCGTCCAGACGCCTGCCAAGAGGGGAGGCAAGGCCAAGGGCAGGCTGCCACGAGACGGGCAACCCGGAGGTGAGGAGGACTGCTCTTCTGGAGATGGTGACCACACCGCTCCATCCCCCGGTGGAGGGCCGGGAGGAGAATCTTGTGTTCCATTTTGTCTCTGTTTGTCCCCAAATTCTCAACACAAGAGCAGTTCCTTCCATCTCCGGGTCCGCAGGGGGCTCGGAGAGTTGTGGCCGGTCAAACGCCGGACCACACTCATCCTCCCTCTTCGCCAGCGGGCAGCAGTGGACAACCCCCTCATGTTCCTGCTGCCCACCTGTGGAATCAGGTAAGTGTTGCACGGCACACTCTCACCTCGCTGCGGGCCGCCTCCACGAGACAGCCGCCCCAGTCCGGTACCTGCATTCCACCTCGCTGCCCCACGGTGGGTACACCGGTGGTCCCTATGGTCCTGCTTGTACGGTCCTTGGGAGCCTGGCTAGTGCTCCTCGGTCCGTCTCGCTGGCTCATTCGGACCATCAGGCTCGGCTACGCGATTCAGTTCGCCTGGCGCTCCCCCAGGATCAGGGGCATCCGCTTCACTTCGGTGAATGCTGCAGATGCCCATGTCCTGTGTGTGGAGATCGCTGTCCTGCTGGCGAAGGACGCGATAGAGCCGGTCCCTCCAGCCGATATGAAGACCGGCCTCTACAGCCCGTACTTCATTGTACCCAAGAAAGCCAGTGGGTTACGGCCAATCTTGGACCTGCGAGTCCTGAATCGGAGCCTCCACAAGCTAACGTTCAAGACGCTCACGCAGAAGCGCATTTTCGAATGCATCCGTCCCCAAGATTGGTTCGCAGCGGTCGACCTGAAGGACGCGTACTTTCATGTCTCGATCCTTCCTCGACACAGGCCATTTCTGCGCTTTGCGTTCGAGGGTTGAGCATATCAGTACAAAGTCCTGCCCTTCGGGCTGGCCCTGTCCCCATGTCTTTACGAAAGTCACGGAGGGCCCTCGTGCCCATGAGAGAGCGGGCGTTCGCATCCTCAACTATCTCGGCGACTGGCTCTTTCTAGCACAGTCCTGGGATCAGTTGTGCGAACACAGGGACCTGGTGCTCAGACACCTCAGCCAGTTGGGTCTTCGGGTCAACTGGGAAAGGAGCAAACTTGCCCCCGGGCAGAGGATCTCTTTTCTCGGTATGGAGTTGGATTCGGTCGAGCAGGCAGCGCGCCTCACAGAGGAGCATGTCCAGTCGATGCTGAACTGCCTGAACACGTTTCAGGGCAGGATGGCGGTTCCACTGAAAGCGGTTTCAGAGGCTCCTGGGGCATATGGCAGCGCGGCAGTAACGCCGCTCGGCCTGCTTCATATGAGACCGCTTCAGCATTGGCTACACGGCCGAGTCCCGAGATGGGCGTGGCAACGCGGCACTCACCGGGTGAGCATCACACCGCCTGTCGCCAGTCCTTCAGTCCGTGGTCAGACCCTTCGTTCCTTCGGGCTGGAGTGCCCTGGAACAGGTGTCCAGGCATACTGTGGTTTTCACGGATGCCTCCGCCATGGGCTGGGGAGCCACGCACAACAGCGGGCATGCAGTGTCAGGGGTTTGGACGCGCCCGCACCTGCATTGGCACATCAATTGCCTCGAGTTGCTAGCAGTACATCTTGCTCTGAGCCGCCTCAAAGGGGCGGTTACGGGCAAAGATGTACTGGTCCACACGGACAACACTGCGGCTGTTGCGTATATCAACCGACAAGGTGGTCTGCGCTCCCGTCGCATGTCGCAACTCGCCCGCCATCTCCTCCTCTGGAGTCAGAAGTGTCTGAGGTCGCTTCCAGGCCATTCATGTCCTTGGTGTGCGCAACCGTGTGGCCGGCGAGCTCTCACGAGCTGCGCTCCCAGGGGAGTGGCGACTCCACCCCAGGTGGTTCAGCTGATCGGGAGACAGTTCGGGTGGCACAGGTCGACCTGTTTGCTTCCCAGAAACGCCCCACTGCCAGTGGTTCTATTCGCTGACCGAGGGTACACTCGGCACGGATGCCCTTGCGCACAGCTGGCCCCAGGGGCTGCGCAAATATGCGTTTCCCCAGTAAGCCTACTTGCACAGACACTGTGCAAGGTCAGGAGGACGAGGAGCAGCTCCTGTTGGTGGCGCCCGTACTGGCCCAACCGGACCTGGTTCCCAGAACTTATGCTCCTCGCGACAGCCCCTCCTTGGCCGATTCCTCTGAGGAAGGACCTTCTGACTCAGAGGCGGGGCACCCTGTGGCACCCACGTCCAAACCTGTGGAAGCTTCATGTCTGGCCCGGGACGGAGACGCGCGGAGGTTCTAGGTGACTTACCCCAAGAGGTAGTTAACACCATCACTTCGCACGTGCACCGTCTACAAGACAGGCTTACGCCTCGAAGTGGAACCTGTTCGCCGAGTGGTGTTCTTCTCGCCGAGAGGACCCCGAAGATGTTCGATCGCGTCTGTGCTTTCCTTCCTGCAACAAGGGTTGGAGCGTAGGCTGTCACCCTCCACCCTCAAGGTCTATGTTGCTGCTATATCCGCCTATCACGACCACGTAGAAGGTAAGTCGGTTGGGAAGCACGACCTGGTCGTCAGGTTCCTTAGGGGCGAGACGGTTAAATCCTCCTCGACCCCCTCCATACCCTCTTGGGATCTTGCTCTGGTGCTCCGAGCACTCCAGAATGCCCCATTCGAGCCTTTGCAGTCAGCAGAGCTAAAGATTCTGTCTATGAAGACTTTGCTGTTGGCTGCATTGGCCTCCATCAAGAGGGTAGGGGACCTGCAGGCATTTTCGGTCGATTTAATCGTGCCTAGAGTTCGGGCCGGTAATACCCACGTGGTACTAAGGCCCGGCCTGGCTATGTGCCCAAGGTTCCTACCACTCCCTTCAGGGACCAGGTGGTGAACCTGCAAGCGCTGCCCCGGAGGAGGCAGACCCAGCCCTAGCTTTGCTCTGTCCCGTCCACGCTCTGCGGATCTACGTGGATAGAACTCAAAGCTTCAGAACCTCAGATCAGCTCTTTGTCTGTCACGGAGGCCAGCAGAAGGGAAAGGCTGTCTCCAAGCAGAGGATGGCCCACTGGATAGTGGATGCCATCACCTTGGCTTACCAAGCACAAGGTGTGCCCTGTCCGCTCAGGGTGCGAGCACACTCTACTATAAGTGTTGCATCCTCCTGGGCGCTGGCACGTGGCGCCTCGCTGTCAGACATCTGTAGAGCTGTGGGCTGGGCGACACCCAACACGTTCGCTAGATTCTATAGCCTACGTGTAGAGCCGGTCTCCTCCTGTGTTCTCACCTCAAACGGGTAGAAGCACTGAGAGGCCCCGGCTCTTGTCGGCTTGCTGCGCTCGGCGCTCTTATTCTCCAGAAGCAAACTCTGTGAGTCCTCCATCTCCTCGGTGCCGGACGTCGCGAACGCCGGGCATCAGGCCCTTGCCGCTGAATCCTTGAGAACCGGTAATGGGCTGGGCTTATATGAGTGACCCTGCGGGATCCCATATTTCTTCCACGGTCGCTCCCACGGGAAGCCCGTGTCTTTCCCTTGGGAGAGCCTTCCCGTCACCGGGACTGAGCCCCTCCTCCCTTGCGGGCTACGGCTCAGCTTTGTACTCCACATAACTCCTCCGGAGTACGATGTGGGCTTACGCGCGAGCGCCCCTTTTCTAGGCACGCTTTCCCAGTGTCATCCAATAATCACTGAACAGGGTCATGCGGAACAGCAGTGATGGACTTCCTGGTGTGAGCCCCGTCTCATCAGGTAAGAGAGCTCAGGTGGCTCACACTGGGCACTGGAAGGGGGCAGAGGCCATGGCACTTTGGTAGGGATTCCTATTCGTCGGTACTCCGACGTGGCGTCGAGAGTGACCGACTGAATGGGAACGTCTCGGTTACGTATGTAACCCTCGTTCCCTGAAGGAGGGAACGGAGATGCCACGTCCCGTCGCCATGTCCTCTGTACCCTGCCTACCTACTCGGCTCCTCAGCAAAAGGCTAATTTGATGCAATCACCTGTGTCTCATTTATACCCGCACAGCGTGGCATGAGCACCTGGTGCAATCATTGCATGCCAATGTGCATTGGCTCGCGTTTAGTTACACTCGAAGTAGATTGGCTCGCGAGCGAGATTCCTATTCGTCGGTACTCCGACGTGGCATCTCCGTTCCCTCCTTCAGGGAACGAGGGTTACATACGTAACCGAGACGTTTTGGTTGCAGTGCTTCATTTTGCAAGGTATTGCAATATATGAGGTATTTTGCAGTTTGGGTGTTTCGTTTTGGCAATCGTGTTAAGTATTTTGATAAAACCAGCCGAGTTTGCAAAATTGTGTGCTAGCAATTTAAAAAAAAAAAAAAAAAACTGTAATCCATAGACATTAATTCATGTATGAAGTAAAGAAACAAGTATTATAATAAAAATGAATCAGCCCATTATGCTGGGTTAAATAAACCACACAATTTGCTGGGTTAAATTAACCCAAAATCTGCTCTGTCCTACCCAGCCCTTTGGCTCAAAATGACCCAAATTGGGTTGTTTTTAAACCAATGATTTTTAAGAGTGTGGTTTTATTCAAATCATTTTTTAAATATTAATTTATACAAACAAAACAAATTTTCATGGGTTCAATTAAGTAAAAATAGCTCTTTTAGGTATCATTGCAGGTTACCACTTTTTGCAATTCGGTACTGACCACTGTCCCATTCAAACTGTTTCTTAAAGGCCCTTAATTGGGACAATAGTTAATACTGTTAACAGTTCAGAACTTCAAAGAGGGAAAGAAATAATGTTGTAGCTGAATATGTTAACTGACCAATCAATAGGGGGAAATGATCTTACTAATCTTTGCTGCTAAGCTGATTATCTACAATAATTGACACATTTCATAATTTTTATTATTCTACAAATAATGAAATAAACTGAAATCAACACTTCAATTTTGTGTATTTATTTGTAAAAGTGTATTTTTAATATGCATCATGTTTGATTTGTGAAGTTTTGTCTTCTTACAGAAAAATATTCAACTAGAACCAACTAATGTTCTGTAGCAAGTCCTTCCCATGCAGTCAATGGATGATGTTTTTCACACACAGATTTTCCCTTTTTGCCGGTTTGCAGGTGCAGCTCCAGCTGTACAGGCCAGAGCAGGGCTTTTATTAGAACTGCACAGTTCGCTACTGTAGTTGACCACATTAATCCAGAGATTATGTGATTTAACCCTTTACTGTAATGTGTTGAGAGTGAAGACAGACAGAGAGGGATTTGTGTTGACAGTGTCAGGTTCATCTCATCATGTTAACCAGTTGGGCTCCATTTCTGGGTCTGTTCTGTTGGACACATGCGCCGGTCATGAGACTGGATTTGGTCCAGATGTGAAGGGCAGTGATGACTTGAGGAGAAGCTCATGTTGGTTCTCATGCACACAGACTGCTGTTTTTTAGTAATGCAGAAACCAGCAGTCGGTGTCAGAAGTATTCACGGTGTTGGAGCTTATTTGCATAGTTTAAAGTACACAGTCAAAGTGTTTTGCTCATGCATTATTCCTTTACCAAACCCTGTTATTACACGCATTGAGCTGAACACACTGAGTCCAAACATGATAAGAAATGGTTGAACTATTATCCATGCATTCATTTAAATGTTAATAGGTCAGCTCCCATGGACTGTTGTGTTAACAGTATTTTTCTATAAAAAAAAAAAAAAAAAAAGTGCTTGCACATGAACGTTAAGTAGATGTGGTGCATTTTGGTTCAAATGTAATGTTTACAAACAGTTATGAATGGATCTGTGTGACCTGTCTTTGTTTCATCCACTGCTTCTCCATCCAGTGGTCTCGAGTTTGGTGGTTATGGACAACTTAACACAGGGTTTCATCTCAAGCTCTTCACTAACACGGTTTATTTTTTTAATAACTTCTCCTCCCTCTTGCAATGACGTCTTCTCTTCTCTGATGATGAGTATGGGGCAAGTTGTCACTCACATGAGATCCACCAATAGCAAACCACAACCATCCAATCAATTCCCCACAGACTAAATCAAGCCCCGCCCTACATTTGTTCTTGTTTGAGAAGTGTTTCACTCGGATATACGGCACAATAGGGGACTGTTGGTTGAGAGTTGTGTTCCATCCAGACGTCAACAAATATTTCACAGACTATAATAACAAAGCAGAATATACAGTTGCGCTCTGATGAGTCTGACCAAGTCAAGTCGCCTTTATTTAAATAGCGCATTTTTACAATACAGATTGATTCAAAGCAGCTTTATGGGGATAAGATGTATTCAAACAAACATTGCATGATGATTCAGGCAGCATTACAGGTCAGAAGTCAGACTGCATTGGAACATTCAGAATATTTAATCCAGTTCCATCTGGGTGAAATAGGAATCATCACTCCGGAGATGGGTTTGTTGAGGATCAGTGCCACTGGCTGTCGTGTTGATGAGGCCTTCACAGGGGAGAGTCTAGTTTACACATTATCTGAAGACACTGTGTTGTGGTCGTGTCTAGTCGCAGGTCCAGCATTTGATCTGGACCGTATCCGGCTCAATATATCATGCGTTGTCGTTTTGTCTAGGCGCAGCATCTGATCTGGATACGGCTAATATTAGTGTAGATGCCATTCTTCTTTTTCAACTCAATTCAATGCACTTTATTGTCCCCAATGGGAAATTTGTCTTGGACATAATACAAACCATACACATTACAAAAAAAAAAAAAAACACATTACTTTTTTAAAAGTCTAATCAGCGTAGATTCCTATATCGTCTGCCAGAAGGCAGCAACTCGTATTCTGAATTTAAGTTATGTGCAGAATCAGATTCTCGAGATAATCAGCTTCCCTGATGACCGACTGCTTGTATGAATACTCCAATGATTGGTTTTCCCTTTTTCCTATAATTCTCATAGCCATCTTTACCAGGTGAGCAAGTTTAGCTTTGTACTGAATTGTAATGTTACCAAACCGTACAGTATATCCATAGTGTATTACACTTTCAATTACAGCCTGGTAAAATAGATACATTACTTTCTGTTCTACTCCATACACTTTTAATCTATGCAAAAAATTAAAAATAAACCTCTGTTGCACACAGCAGCATACACTCTCCACACAACACTTATGATGTAAATGAGTACACCGGGTGTTATAGGAAGTGTTTCCAGTTCCGGCTGACCTAGTTAATGCAGCCTAACAATCATTACCTGATTTGAATAATAGAAATTGATAATGTTCTATGTGTATGCCATAGTAAAGAGGAGCATTTTTAGTCTAGACAGAGTGTGTCTGCTTCCCGAACAATGCTAGGAAGACTGTTCCAGAGTTTAGGCGCTAAATAGGAAAAGGATCGACCGCCTGCAGTTGATTTTGATATTCTAGGGATTATCAACTGGCCAGAGTTTTGAGACCGCAATAGACGTGATGGAGTATAATGCGTTAAGAGTTCACTCAAGTACTGGGGAGCTAAACCATTTAGTGCTTTGTAAGTAATTAGCAAGATTTTAAAATGTATACAATGTTTAATAGGGAGCCAGTGCAGTGTTGACAGAACCGGGCTAATATGGTCATACTTCCTGGTTCTAGTAAGAGCTTGAGCTGCTGCGTTTTGGAGCAGCTGGAGTTTGTTTATTAAGCGAGCAGGGCAACCACCCAGTAGAGCATTACAATAATCTAGCCTTGAGGTCATTAAATAACTGTTCCACATGTGTCATTTGACCACTCGTGGTTCTAGCAAAACTTGTTTAACCTCAAAATGCCACAGAGGAAACGAGTAACTAGAGGGTGTCGTCCCAATGAAACACCGCCCAAAGGAGTGTGGTAAGCTGCTAAGGCCGCCACATACACCCTTTATTGTGAAGGGAGCTAACCCAGCAGAGATCCTCTCCTGCAGGAACTCCAGCACCTCGCTCACAGGGCAGTTAACCCATAGGCGATCTCTGCACCATGAGGTGAATAGTCTCCACTTCAGAGCATACAATTTCCTCGTGGAGGGAGCTCTAGAGTGTAGAATGGTCTCAATAATGTCGGTTGAGAGACCAAAACTTAAGAGCTGGGCCCCCTCAGAGGCCAAGCCCACAGTTTCCACAATTCTGGGCGAGGGTGCAGGATGGCACCACTCGCCTGAGAGAGAAGGTCCCTCCTGAACGGAATCTCCAGGGGAGAGACATCAAGGAGCGACACAATGTCCGTGAACCCTATTCGGGCCGGCCAGAACGGGCTCTAGAACTCCCGGAAGCAGAGGGATCGGGGGAAATGCGTATAGGGGCAGCCTCAGCCACTCCTGTACCATGGAGTCCAGTCCAAGAGGAGCCGGAGGCATTAGGGAGAACCACGGACAACGAGTGTTCTCTTGTGTGGCAAACAGGTCCACTTTGGCCCTGCCAAATTTCTCCCAAAGGAACTCCACCACCTTGGTGTGGAGTCTCCACTCCCCGGGCCTTGGCCCCTGCCTCGACAGGATGTCTGCTTCCACGGATGCCCTGGGATGTAAACTGCCCTGACTGAGTGCAGTTTCCCTTGGGCCCACAGACTTGAATAATGGGCGAGACCTCTGTCCCCCCTGGTGGTTTATATAGGAGACAACCGATGTGCTGTCTGTGCGCACTAGCACATGATGGCCCCTGAGATACGGCAGGAAGTGTTTCAGAGCCTGGAACACCGCCCTCATTTCTAGGCAATTTATGTGCCACGAACGGTGACAGTCCTGGGCCGAATGACCGCTCATGGTTGCCCCCCAGCCAGTGAGGGAAGCAAACCGCAAAGCGTGCTTCCAATCCTGAGATGAAACACTGGACCCGGCAGGTGAAGGCAGAAAAAGGGCGATACTCATCTCTAACCCCTCTGCCGGATCCATTCGCGATCCCCACGACTGAAGCCTCCGCTCTGCCTCGGTAGAAGCATGACCAAGCCGCAGGGGGACACGAGCCGAAACGATCTCCTTGAAGAGCGCTCGGCGGGAGGGCAGAGTTATCATGGGCAGACGCTCACAAAGCTCACAACCAGCTCCCTCGAGAGCTGCGCTCCCATACAAACAATGCACATCAAGTGTGTATCCCCACTCATAATGTAGCGAGGGCAGGGAGGAACACACTTTTTGTACTGCTGTTCGCATATATATATATATATATATATATATATATATATATATATATATATATATATATATATATATATATATATATATATATATATATAAAATGTCAGTATGTGCGAGATTTTGTGAGAAAAACAAGAAAAGTATGTAACTCAGACAAACACAGAGCTGAAGGCAACAGAAGCTAGCGGTGTTTGTTTGCCGGTATGCTTTATACCTTCTGGGTCTATGACGTCACCCGCCTATGACCTATCTGTCTCTCCATTGGACTGATTACACACGTGCTTCACGACGTAATCACGCAGAGATGTTCCCAAAGCGGTGACGCAGCACGAGTTCCCTTGAAAGGGAAGTGTGGTTATAATAAGTGGACCAAGCTTTCAGAGCTTTTGCCTGGATGCGTGTTCATTACAAGCATTTGCAAGATTGATGACTACATGGATATCATTACAAGCCTAAAATACACAAACAGAAAAAGACACAAAAGATGCCACTGGGGTTGGTAACCTTTCAAAAGGTACCATACCTTTAACATATTAATATGCACCCATTGGGGTAAATAAGGGTCATGGGTGTACCTTTTAAAGGGTTTTGTCTGTTTTCTTTAGTAGCTTAACTAAATCCTATGGTGATGAGTATTACTCAGAGTCGCAAAGTTTGGATTGTTGTGAACGAATTCCTCCATGAAACTCAATAGAATCAAATCCTTCAGTCAGACTCATTTACTGAGGCCATGTTTTGAACATTTGAGCTGATGTTACCACATATACAATGGTCCTTATTATTTAAAGGAATTAAAGAATTAAAGGATTTAACTGGATTTAAGGGGAAAAAACAAAGAAAAATAACTAGAATTTATTGTGAACTCATGCATTTGAACTATTTTCAAATAATATTTTTATTTTAATACATGACTGTCATAAAAAAAAAACAAGTCAAAGCCACACTTTGTTCTAGTTTAAGTCTGTGGATTTGAGTTTTATGAATCATTTTCCTATAGAAGTAAATTAGATGTTCATTACATTCACTCATGCACACTCTTAATCTTGTGTATAATTTGAGAGGTTAAAGATGGGGATGGAAACATTGGTCATTCAAGTTAAAAACCTTGCCAACATATGCAAAGTTTACCATCAAATGTGTTTATCTGGGATGATGAATTTTCTCCAGAACTAGACGTATGTATGGAATATTCCTTGCATTAAGCTATCAAATCTATCCTCAGAGGGATAAAATTATATATTTTTATAACCTGTGATAATTATTTTGCATTTAATTATTAATGAATAAAAAGTAAAAAAAAGAGCAGCATTTATTTAAAACCTTTTGGAACAATAGAGACACTACTGTTCAAAAGTTTGGGGTCAGTAATTATTTTTCTTACTTTTTAAAAAAATAAATTCATACTTTTATTCTGCAATGATGTGTTAAATTGATAAAAAGTGATAGTAAAGATGTATATTGTTAGAAAATATTTATATTTTGAATAAACGCTGTTCTTTTTCATGTTCTTTTTATTTTTTCATCAGTGGATCCTGAAAAAAAGTATCACAGGTTCCAAAAAAAAATATATTAAGCAGCACAGCGGTTTCCAAGGATCATGTGACACTGAAATGCATAACAATTGCTGCAATAAAAAAAAAAAAAAAAATCTATATATATTTTACATATTTAATACATTTTAAGTAATTAATTGGAAAACATCAATATGAGAAAAACAAAACAAAAAAAACCTAACGTCCCGCTTGAATTGCCATCAATTCCAATAAATTCCCTGTAACTTCCATAAGTTTCTAAAATTCCCCATATTAAGATCCAATGGAAAGTTTCCGGAAATTTAGCAGAAACGTTCGCCCCTTTGCAGCCCTATTACTCAGTACTTATAATTACACTGTGACAAGGACACCCTAAAATAAACTCTAACCATATATATATATATATATATATATATATATATATATATATATATATATATATATATATATATATATATATATAATAATACACATTATCCCAAAATAGCTTCATTGAACATAAGAAATATTTAATTCTCAATTCACTCAATTTACCGGAGCGGAAAAAGGTTAATTTGTTCTGTTTATTAAGTTAATGTAGCTACTGATATTGTTTTCTCCACAATTTCTGCAGTTAATTCCATACAGACTTCAGTCAAACTCTTTGCAGATCATTCAGCTTTAGATTTGGCAAATGTTATACTTTTTAAAGATCTCTATTCAAATGCAAATGACAATGAAAACATTACTGCAAAATGAATTTTGACTGATCTTCCATTCAATTGCACACCAAAGGTCTTTCAACACAAGATGACGTATGTTAAAACAGCATGAAAGTGTGTAAAGGAATGAACTTTTTGTAACCTGATACACCACATCAAACATGCAACAGCAAAATATGTTACACACTTCACATTTAGATAGATCAATGCTGAATGGCTCCAGTCCACCAAGTTACAAGAGTCAATCAATGAAAAGTCTCCCTAAACGAAGCCAAACACATGGCATCAGCTCCACAACACCCTTAATGTAGGTGTAATTTGTTTCTCCAGCTCCTTCACAGCACCCATAATGCCCCTCATATTGTCAAACGGCCTGCGCCGATTTCATCTCCCTCATAGAGACGCTTTGATATGTGATTATGAAAGAGCATTGGATTAGCAGAATCTTTTTATTGAACAGCAGAGCTGCGGGGAGTGCAGGGGCTCAGCGGAGAGCAGCTCGCATTAGCAGCCGTATAATGGGCTTCATGCTGCAAACTCAGCTGATAGAAATGGGAGCGCTGGTCATTACAGCCGGCCGTGGCGGCCCGCGCTCAGGCGGACACCTGTTGAAGGATTAACCATGTGCAACACAACTGGCCTCAAACATACCGACAGCTGACTTTCTTTAAAGGAATAGTTCAATGAAATGATTCATTTGTTATTTAATCACTCTCATGTCTTTTTTAAAGCTTGGTGGAGATTTCCTTTCTTCCATGGATCCCAAAGCTCCAAGCTCCAAAAAGGATTAAAAAAGAACCACAAAACAGAACTGTGCCCTATATTCCAAGTCATTTTTTAATAACTTCATTACCTTTGCTCTCTTATTTATTCCCACTGTGCACGCTGAGTGTACAACTGATGTAATTTACCATAGCACTATTTTCTCAAATCAAACGCTGTAAATGAGAGACATGGTTTAAAGTGTGCTTATTCCTGCTTTTAACATTTATTTCATGCATTTTTATGAATTATTATTTGATTAAAACATTAAAATACAGACAACATAAACATATGACTTTTATATCATATCTGAGCACAAAAAGCTGCTTGGACAGGAGAGTTTCAAAATATTAAAAATAATTGATACCAGGGATGCACCGATATAAACATTTTGGCCGATACCGATGATCGGTAACCGATAATTCTTTATATTTGAAAGCCGATAAATCTAAATCCAATTTTTATATATTTTTTGATAGCCTGAACATAAAAACAAAAGTCTCACCATTAAAATCAATGTCCCAAACACACAATTATAATGTTCTCATTATAATTTTATGTGGCCTATATTACAGACTTGCGCTGCACATGTTGCTCTGAACTGTATTTTCCTCTTTTAAAGAGATTCCTATCATATTTCAAGGAATTCAAAACCATCATCTGTGCATCTGAAGTGTCTCAGCTGAAGGAAATAATACATTATTTATCGGCTTTAATATATCAGACAAATTTTCTCATCGGGCAGATAACGATAACATCAAAGGGACTGGCTTTTTTATTTTTTTATACTGTTGTCTGAGGTCAACATATGACGTTTGTGTGGTTTTTACATTCAGAAACATCATCATGAATAAGTAATAGGCTATTTTCTACACTGGCTTTGAGGCTCTCTCCTGAATGCTCGGTTTTGATGGGCGTGCCGCACTGAAGACTTGGAAGGAAACGCCTACGGCTATGATTGTATACGATTTGCATATTTAATGAGCTTTGGCTCCCCCGTGAGCACACGTGAGGGATTGTTTTGAAGCGTGTGGGGAAACGACAACCGGAATGATTCTCTCACAGGGCTCGCAAAACGTCTTTATCAAACAAACACAATGATTTATCTCTCATCCACCCGCGATTGATTGGAATGTTATTTTTTATTAGTTGGCCCGCCCGATTGGTGGATATAAGCGCGAACTGTGTATCACACACACACACGTTGCAGACAGCATGATCAAAACTTCCGTGATTGTATTTTTCCTTCAAATATCAAGTCAAGAGATTGAACAACACATCAAGAAAGGAATGTTATTTCACTATTTAAGATAGCCCGTCGGCAGGCCGATGATACTTTTTGGTAGCCCGTCTGGAAAAATCATAGCCCCAGGACGTTGGGCTTTGCGAGCCCTGGCTCATACATGTCCAAGTCTGATCTCGAATCGCAAAGACCCAACAGCATCTCAAATAAAGGATTCTCCAGCTTGTGACAGCGTGCTACGGTATGTTCTGTTAGACATGTACACACGATAGATGTCAATCTATTATTGATACATTCATTAAAAATAATCCATGCATTCATAATATTGGAATCTGAATGAAGCTTATGCGGTATGTTTATTGCTTGGAAGTTGGATCCGGTTTAGCTCTATGTAGGCCTGTGTCGTGTCAGGCACGAGTCGGTGGGCGGGGCTACAGAAGCAGGCATACATATTTATCCGTTGAGGCGGCGTTTCCCCGTTCTATTACGTCACTGATCAACATATATTTGAGGGCTCTCGTTTGCTGGGTCTGGTGTCAATAAAAGCTTTTCTTTAACTAACAAGGATGTTTTCAGCTCTGAAACTTACAGGATATTCTTATATTACCATGACCTTTTATACATCAAAAGCTCAAGGGAAAGTTGATTTCTCATTTCATGACCTCTTTAAAATCAATATTGGCCGATAGATTGTGCATCCCTAATAAATACTGTAGTGATCCAGCCTAGAAAAATGTACATATTCACCCTTTATTGAAATATTATTAAAATGTGTTAAATATTTCGTAAGCATATTGCATAGTTGTGCTTGAAGTCGATTGCTTTATTTATGATAATAACGCATTGAAACATGACAAACTGTGCTGACATTGTATGACAGCCTGGCCAAAAATAAAGAAATTATGAACACGTGCAAAAACAAGAGACAACCAACAAAATATTAATAACTGATTATGTTAAATAGTCAATGTATGCTTTTTCCTGTGATATTTTTTGCATAGTAATATAAAATCTATAATTGTAGTTTTGCCTTTTTTCCAAATAATTAAACCAAATGTAATGTTTTGTTCCTCCTCATTTATATATATATAAGATTCAGCTTTGGCCGCTACTGTATATACAACAATGTAGTGTATACTTAATATGTGTTTACACTTAATTATTCCTTTTGTTGTTGATTATGAAAACAAATCAAGCATGATAAATCAAATTAATATAAACAAATTAGTAAACAATATAAAATGATCATGATTGTTATTAATATTTTTTTCTAAAGTAAGGCAAATATGTAAATGTAGATGTAAGGTAGAAGATACATGAAGGTACAAGTAGATGGTAGTTTTTTCCCCGCATCTGAACGTGGTAACTTCTTAATGATACAGTGCATTTAACTGGTATATTAGAGAATGAGTGGGTGATTTTGGACACAGCGCTGTAATCCTGAAGACCTTGATTAGCTAGATTAATGTTTAATTAGGACTGGAGCTAAATAGGAACATAGCTATAACAATCAACATATTCAAACTTGCTGTGTTGGAGCCGGTCACATCACAAACCTGCATCAATGATGGTGCAGCAAAGCACCATATCATGACAAAAACTTTTTTTTCTGTTCATGTGCTCATAAATGAAATTAAAATCTGCCTGTTGCTGATTTGTAAGTTTTGTATTTGTTTGTCCTTATTTGAAATCCTTATTGGGAATTTCACACATAGGACTTCTGGTGGCAAAACATGTACATGTAGGCCTATATTTATTATATAATATATTAAGTTAATCACCACTGTCATGTTTTAGTCCAAATATGATGAAGATAGGCAATGGGGTTCAAAATTGAAGAATAGTTTATTAACCTCTTACTAGACACCCCAAAATAAATGTATGGGCATAAATGACATACCCAAAATAAAAAGGTGGCTGCTCATAAATCATTCTGAATAGACACATAAGCAACATATATTTAGAAAGCCAACACCTGTTATTAATATGGAGATATATAAGCTCAAACATACAAATGTATACATGTATAAAAATATTATGGTATAACTTCTAACCACAATTAAAGTGAAGCCACAAGTGTGGTCATGATTAATTTCAAATCTGAGGATTATATCTCTAAAACTATGCATTTCATGAATAATTTAATAAGACCGTCTTATGCGTGTTTTTAGAAATGGCTGATGGAAATGCTAATGAAATTATTTATGGCCCCTATAACTCCCTTGCACTCGAATATCTGGCATGGAGAACCACCCATTCACGTTTCTATTGTCTTCTCTTGATGAATGTTAGCACCTCTGCCAGTGTGTGACTTATTCTTCAGTATTCTTTGTTTTTATTCAGCCATTATTAGCCTTTATTCTGGCATTATTTGGCTTTGTTAATTCAAGATTCAAGAGTTTTATTTGTCACATACACAGTTATATACAGAATATACAACCGGCAGTGAAATGTAAAATGTTCATCTATTACCTGAAGTCTTAAAAAAAAAAAGAAAAAGAAAAAAAAGGACAAAAGGCAAAAACAGAAACAAAACAGATCGACTCACTTTAAACCACCAATGAGTGTTTGTAATAACTTCAGAATGTGATTTAATATGGATTTTGATCATATAATGATGTAGAAATGTTATACTTAGCATTTTATATGGCTACAACTGCTTAGCATGTATACTGTAAACATTCCTTATGCATATGAATATACCCCAAATCGCATGAAAATCACACACAAACCATATACCATCGGAATCGTGTGTTTATTCTCTTCATTTGTAGAAACGTTTGTTTGGCTATGTTTATCACAGAGACAGAACGAGGAAGTGTACAGGACAGCGTCATCCAGAAGGGCAGGAATTATGTTGACTCACGTAAGATGATTGACAGCTGTGCGCCGGAATGAAAGAGCACTGAGATCATAGCTGATGCAAACCAGAAACAGAAGAGACAGAGCTCGCTCTGACCACTCGTATCGCTTCATATGGCATACTTCAGAGAGAAATAATAGAAAAGTTATTCTATGCTAAAATATTTTGCAAACGTGATAATTCAGTATTTCTAAAATATGCGCAACTTTGGACCAAAAGCCTTACCGAACGCTGTCTATGTGAACACGAATAAACCGGAGGAGACATAAGAGAATTCATATTTCTATTCAAAATATAAAACAAATTACAGATCGATTATTTTGCACTCCTGACATAAATTAAGAAATTAATGTCACGTCCAACATCAAAGTCTTCAATCTTTCTAATGATACTCAGATTGTTCAGATCAAGTAAGAGTGTGATGTGTTAATGTGCAGTGAATGTTGAACAACAATAATCTGGGGCCGCCTGCGATCTTTGAACGTAAAGCGGTTAAACAAAGAAAACACAGGCAATGGCTCCACATGCTTAGCACAAACAATACCGGACATAGAACTGAAAGAAATGAGGAACTTAAATACACAATGATAATGAATCAAACTACAAGCAGGTGTGCCAATTAATCAAGAACCATAGAAACAAACAAAGAGCGAGAAAAACAAAACAAAAAGGAAACAGGAAAACAATGATAAGCATAATAAAAGTCCTCAAAACTAAAACCCATCAAATTAAGAATAACGTGACACATTGCTTTTATATAATATTAAATATGATATATCACCAGTTCCCTTTCAGTCGGTCACGTTCGACGTACGTCGGACGTCACCGACGAATTGGGATCACTTCAGGGAGCCCCTAACAGCTTCGAGATATAGAGAACAGAGAGATTGCATCTCGCGCTCCGCCCCGCGTCGCGGGTATAAAGCGGAAGTGAAATGCACGCACGTTTGTCATTCACTTCGGAGCCGAACGGCGTTGATGAAGAGCAAAACAAGAGAGAGAAAGAGAGAGAGAGAGTAGAGAGAACGAGACCAGAGAGAGAGAGGAAGACGCATGTGTTGGCGAGACGGCACAACCAGCGCGACCGCGCCCCCTGCTGCATTAAAAACAACTGCTGTTCTCACAGCAATAAAAAGAGAGTTGTGAGTGCACACACACGGGCTGCACTATTTCCCGGTGTGTTGCCGCGGTCCTCCCCTGAGTGCTTCAGCACAAAAAAAGAGCGTTTTCCTCACAAAAAGAGCTACACGGGTGTGACACTGCGTCTTTTTCAAGATGTCATTCCACCCGTGCGCTACTGGATGCGGTCGTTCCCTGTCACCCGCTGACGGTCACAATCGCTGTATCACGTGCCTGGGCTTACAGCACGCTGAGGCAGCCTTTGTGGATAGTTCGTGTTCTCACTGTGGGAACATGACTATCGCAGCGGCAGGTCAAGACTCGCCTACATTCGTGAAGGTGGAGTCCCCCTACCCATGCCTCGATCTAGCTCTATTCCCCAGAATAGATCTACTTCGACGAATGGCCGGGGTGACCTGAGGATTACGGTTAGGGCAAACCCGCCGAGCGTACCTCGCAGGCCCCTAATCCCTCACAAGCGCCGCTACCGGTTGAGCTTCGGAGGGACCCGCTGGCCCTCCCATGGGCGTCCCGGCGGTCTCCTTCGGAGCTCCGGCGGAGGAGCAGATGTTGATCGCTGCATCGGAGGGGGAGTTCCAGTCCTCGGAGGATGAAGATTCGGCTGCACTGCCTCCCTCTGGGAGAGTGGCAGCAGTCGAGTCGGACCCCAAGTTGACGGCTATGCTTTCCCGGGGCGCCGAAAAGGTCGGGCTTGAGTGGAACCCTCCACCACATCCCGAACCTTCTAGGTTGGACGATTGGTTTCTCGGGGCGGGCCGCGCTGGTTCTCAGCGTCCCGCCCCGGTGCCTTTCTTCCTGGAGGTGCATGAGGAGCTCACCAGGTCGTGGTCGACACCCTTTAGTGCCAGGAACCGACCCGGTGGCTCCTCCCTCCTCACTACCCTTGACGGTGGGCAAGCCAGGGGGTACGTGGGGATCCCGCCAGTGGAGCGGGCCGTCGCGATGCAACTGTGTCCGGCGACCGCCTCCAACTGGCGCGGTGACCCACGTCTCCCGTCCAAGGCCTGTAAGTTCTCCTCCAGTCTGACTGCGAAGGCTTACAGGTCTTGTGGCCAGGCTGCGTCTGCCTTGCATGCCATGGCGCTGCTTCAGGTACATCAGGCCCAGGCACTCATGGATATGCACGAGGGTAGCCCTGGCCCAGAGCTCCTCCGGGAGCTCCGGACGGCGACGGACCTCGCCCTCCGGGCGACAAAAGTCACCGCCCGTTCCATTGGTCAGGCGATGTCCACTCTAGTGGTCCAGGAGCGGCATCTCTGGCTCAACCTGGCCGACATGAGGGAGACCGATAAGACTCAGTTCCTGGACTCCCCCATCTCCCCAGCCAGGTTGTTCGGCGACGCGGTCGAGAGCTTTGCCCAGCAGTTCTCGGCCGCCCAGAAGCAGACGGAAGCCATAAAATACATCCTGCCCCGGTGGTCAGCTGCTGCCTCCACCCCGCCGCCGGCCGCAGCACCTCCGCCTGCTCATCGCTGAGGACGTCCGCCCGCCGCCGCCCCCGCTCCCGCACCAGCCCAGCAGCAGCCTCCACCCGGGCGTTGGCGTGGAGCCGGCCGTGGGAAGGACGTCCAGCTCGCTCAGGCCGCTGCCAAGCCAGGTGGCACCAGGTGGCTCAGTGTGGTGTGGACCCCCGCCTAAAATGGCCGGAGCCACCCCTGGGGCTTCCGTATGTAGCACTGCCCACGGCCAGTCCATACGTGTATTCTCCACATGGTAACTCCCTCCGGGCATGATGTGGCTTCCGCAGCGGCCCCCCGGGGCACGCTTTCCCAGCGTTATCCAATAGTCGGCTGAGTGGGTCTTGCGGAACAGCAGCTGACTCTCCCTGCATGAATTTCCCCGCCCGGAACAGCCGGGGTACGTCGAACGTGACCGACTGAAAGGGAACGTCTCGGTTACATATGGTAACCCTCGTTCCCTGAAGGAGGGAACGGAGATGTACGTCCCGTTGCCACAATTGCTGTACCATCACTGCAGGCCGAGTCAATAGTTTGGCTCCTCAGTGAAAAACAAACGTGCGTGCATTTCACTTCCGCTTTATACCTGCGATGCGGGGCGGAGCGCGAGATGCAAATCTCGCACGCCAATTCTCATTGGCCTGTTCTCTATATCTCGAAGCTGTTAGGGGCTCCCTGAAGTGATCCCAATTCGTCTGTGACGTCCGACGTACGTCTCCATTCCCTCCTTCAGGGAACGAGGGTTACCATACATAACCGAGACGTTTTACCTGTCAAATATGTTTGAAGGTTTATTTTTTGGGATCTTTTCTTCTACAGACAAAGCTATCTCCCATTACTTGATACTAACGAGAATTTGTTTCTGAATGTTTCTAAAATGTATATATGTTTTCTGTCATACAGTGTCATTTTAAAGTTATATTGAGTCATGAACGTCATATTGTATTATATCGATCCAAATCATGAGATAATCATATTGTCCAACCTCTTATTTAAATGGTCATGAACATAATTAAGATTTTAAATGCCAAAAAGAAAAGAATCATCAAGCAGGTTGAAGTGGATCCCATTTGATGCATCTTTACACAGCTGACATAAGGCTGCTCTGTGCCTACATAAAGACATAATGCCACACACAAGCCAGACTAAATTAAGCTTGCTCTAACCCCCCTCAGCCCCTAGTACCAAAAGTACACAGCTGAAATTGCTGTGTAAATGCATTTGTGCCTCCTCTCAGCATTAAACTGCCCGTGTAAAAACACACAATTGCCAGTTCAGACACTGCTGTGCCTCTGTTGCAGTGCAAATGTGGCATTGGTTTTAAAAACAAAACAATGACGTTATAAACTATACCAGTAGTTTTAGTAAAAGCCTCTATTGACCATAGTAAATGTGTGTAAGGGAGGAACATGGCCATCAATATTTCTAGTTTATGGGGTAAATATTGGGGATTGTTCTTCAGAGGCACCTGTTAAAGAGAAACAGAACCAGTGGTTTATTTTAGATGCTTCTTTTAGAGCAAAATTATTCATCCTGCCTCCAGGCTATTTTAGAGTTTGTTCTTTCTTGTTCTTTTTTTTTTTATTCTGTGAAAGAGGCTTGTGCACAACCTTATTAAACATATCCATGTAAAGTCTAAATAACTGGTCTCACTTTATATTAGGTTGCCTTAACTAAACATTAAAAGACACTTCAAGCTTTCTAAAGATATATCTCTCATGTCTGTGTGGCAAATATTCACTTAGTGAATTCACTAAGTGAATTCACTTATTCACTTAGAATAAGTGAATATTCACAATATTCACTTATTCACTTAGCAAAAGCCCAAAGCACAAAGTTTGGTCTTTATCATGACTGTACACAAATAAAAGTATACCCTTTACATCTTGTGTATGAATGAGTTCTTGTTTCTGTATAACAAAAATTAATTTTAAGTCGATTTAGCTGATATGTGGAATAAATCCACCAAAGCGTGCCGGCGCGTTTTTGTCAACCCCAGAGGGTTATATACCTACAAAGATATGCATTTACTGTGTAACTCAAATTTTCTCAATATGATTTTGCCTCAATACATTTCTAATTACTGCTTATTAATAGCTGGTGATGTAGTTGATAGGTTTAGGTATTGGGTAGGATTAAGGGATGTAGAATATGATCATTCAGAATAAGGCATTAATATGTGCTTTATAAGTACTAATAAATGGTCAATATCCTTGTAATACGCATTCTAATAAGCAACTAGTTCCGTTTCAGTCGGTCACGTTCAACGTACATCGGAACTGACCGACGAATTGGGATCTGCTTTCAGAGACCAATCTGCTTCGAGTGTTTCTAAACGAGCCAATATCGATTGGCATGCGGTCCACGTTCCGCCCGCTATGTGGGTATAAATACGGAAGTGGAATACCGCATCCTCGCTTTCTACTTCGGAGACTGGACTGCTGTTGATTCAACGCTGGGTTGTCAACGAAGAGTGTCGTTAAGACGAGTTCGCGAGGATCGCTCAACTTCCGGGTGCGGGTGTGACGGCGCGATCCAGCGGGTGGTCGCTTCAGGAAGTATCTGCTGTTTCTCAGCCTGCCTGGGCGTTTTTCTGAGTGCTCACAGCAGGCTTGCACTACTGAACTGCTGTGAGCCGTCTGACGGCCATCTCCCTTGTGTGCTTCAGCACTATCAGAGCGTTTCCTCCTAAAAGAGCAAACACGGTTTGACCCTGCATCTCCAAGATGTCATTCAAACCGTGTGTTTCTGGATGCAGTCGCTTCCTGTCCCCAGTTGACGGTCCCCATTGCGGGAACATGACCATCGCAGTTCTACGGTCTAGGCTCGATTACCTCAAAAGGGGTGGAGTCCCATTGCGCATCCCCCGATCTAGTGGTCCTCCCGCTGCAAAGCAGAGGGCTGCTACTTTGGCTGATGCCTTTGGTGGAGACCTGAGGGTAACCGTGAGGGCACCCCCGACGGGACACCAAGCCCCTCGGGACCCTCCCCCCTCCGCTGCACCGGTGGAGCTTCCAAAGGAGCGTCCTGGTCCTTCCCATGGGGGACCAGCCGTTACCTTTGGGGCTCCGGCTGAGGACATGATGTCGATTGCTGCATCGGGGGACGAGCTAATGGACTCCGGAGATGAGGACTCGGCTGCGTTGCCCCCTTCGGGTGTGGTAGCGTTGCCCGAGCCTGATCCAGAGCTTACGGCTATGCTTTCCTGGGCCGCCGCGAGGGTCGGGCTCGAGTGGAACCCTCCACCGTGTCCCGAACCCTCGCGGCTGGACGATTGGTTTCTCGGAGCGGCCCGTGCTGGTTCTCAGCGCCCCGCCCCAGTACCATTCTTCCCGGAGGTGCATCAGGAACCCACAAGGTCGTGGCTGGCGCCCTTCCACGCCAGACATTGATCGACTGGTTTCTCCGTCCTCACTACCCTCGATGGCGGCGCGGCTAAGGGCTACGTGGGGATCCCCCCAGTCGAACGGTCGGTTGCAATGCAGCTGTGTCCCAAGACCGTCACCGACTGGCGTGGTAACCCACGTCTCCCCTCCCGGGCGTGTAAGTTCTCGTCCGCGCTGACGGGCAAGGCTTACACAGCCTGCGGAGAGGCCGCGTCAGCTTTGCATGCCATGGCGCTCCTGCAGGTTTACCAAGCCAAAGCGCTCAAGGAACTGCACGAGGGTAGTTCTGACCCAGGCGTTATGCAGGAACTGCGCACGGCGACGGACCTCGCCCTCAGGGCGACGAAAGTCACCACGCGCTCCCTGGGTCGGGCGATGTCCACCTTAGTGGTCCAGGAACGCCACCTGTGGCTGAACCTGGCAGACATGCGTAATACTGACAAGGTGCGGTTCCTCAACGCCCCTGTCTGCCAGGCTGACCTCTTCGGAGACGCCATCGAGAACTTCGCCCAGCAGTGGCGAAGGAGTGCCCCTAGAACAGGTGTCCAGGCATGCTGTGGTCTTCACGGATGCCTCATCCACCGACTGGGGGGCCACGTACAACGGGCATGCACGGGTCTGTGGACGGGGCCCCAACTGCATTGGCATATCAATTGCCTGGAGCTACTGGCAGCACATCTTGCTCTGGGCTGCCTCAAAAAGCCGCTACAGGGCAAGCACGTACTGGTCCGCACGGACAGCACTGCGGCCGTTGCGTACATCAACCGTCAGGGTGGTCTACGCTCCCGTTGCATGCTCCGGCTCACCCGCCATCTCCTCCTTTGGAGTCAGAAGCATCTGAGGTCGCTTCTCGCCATTCACATCCCAGGTGCGCTCAACCGGACAGCCGACGAGCTCTCACGGCAGCCGACACCTCCAGGGGAGTGGCGACTCCATCCCCAGGTGGTCCAGCTGATATGGGGCCTCTTCGGAGCCGCACAGGTAGACCTGTTTGCCTCTCCAGAGTCGACCCATTGCCAGCTGTATTACTCCCTGACCGGGGGCACCCTCGGCACGGATGCACTGGCACATCCCCCTCTACGAGGCGCCTCTATGCATTGAAGTGGAACCTGTTCGTTGAGTGGTGTTCTTCTCGCCGTGAAGACCCTTTCTGCAAGATGGGTTGGAGCGAAGGCTGTCTCCCTCCACCCTTAAAGTGTATGTCGCGGCAATAGCGGCGTATCACGACGCAGTTGATGGTAAGTCCTTAGGGAAGCACGACCTAATCGTCAGGTTCCTCAGGGGTGCGAGGAGGCTGAATCCTCCTCGTCCAAAACCCGGTACCCTCTTGGGACTTAGCTCTGGTGCTGAGAGCACTCCAGAGCCCTCCCTTCGAGCCTCTGCAGTCCATTGAGCTGAATATCCTGTCCATGAAGACAGTACTCTTGGTTGCATTGGCCTCCATCAAGAGGGTAGGGGACCTGCACGCACTTTCGGTCAACGAATCGTGCCTAGAATTCGGGCCAGGTAACTCTCACGTTGTCCTGAGACCCCAGCCCGGATACGTGCCCAAGGTTCCCACCACTCCTTTCCGGGACCAGGTGGTGAACCTGCAAGCGCTGCCTTCGGAGGAGGCAGACCCAGCCCTAGCTTTGCTCTGTCCCGTCCGCGCTCGCCGCGCCTACGTGGACCGAACTCAAAGCCTTAGGACCTCAGAACAGCTCTTCATCTGTTACAGAGGCCAGCAGAAGGGAAAGGCTGTCTCCAAGCAGAGGTTAGCCCACTGGATAGTGGATGTTATTGTCTTGGCGTACCAGTCCCAAGACGTGCCCTGCCCGTTCGGGCTGCGAGCGCACTCAACTAGGGAGTGTAGCCTCCTCCTGGGCGCTGGCTCAGGGTGCCTCGCTAACAGATATATGTAGAGCTGCGGGCTGGGCGACACCTAACACGTTCGCTAGATTTTATAGCCTCCGTGTAGAGCCGGTATCTTCCCGTGTACTCGCCCCCAGTGGCCAGTAGCGCGAAGTGCCCGTTCTAGTGTCGGCTTGCGACGCCATTCCCGTCCCCTGGGCCAGATGCGTGCGTTATTCATCTCCAGTCGTGTTCCCCAGGAAATGGCGAACCCTGTCGAGCTCCTCCGTCACCCCTTCGGTGTCAGATGTTGCGGCCATCTGGCGCCAGGCCTGCACCCGTATGCTTGTGGAACGTGTGTGTAGGCTGGGTTCCATATGTAGCGGTTCCCTAATGGCAACCCCATATGTGTATTCTCCACGGTACCAGCTACCCTACTCGGCTAGCCCCGTGTCTTTCCCTTGACAGAGCTTGCTCTGTCGTCTCTGGTGGTGTTCTTCCCCCCTGGGACCAGGCTGGATCCACCCCAGAGACTGCCATATGTTGTACTACCCTGATAGGCTAGTCCTTATGTGTAATTTGCCACCTCTCCCTCCGTTGAGGCACGTGGCCCCCGCAGCATTCCGTTCCCAAACGGGCAGGCTTTCCCAGCATTATCCAATAGTCACTCTGAGTGGGTCTTGCAGGAACAGCAGTGACTGTCCTTCCCTGCCTTGAGGAGTGGTCCAGTGAGCTCAAGCAGGGTGCTGGAAGGGCCAGCATCCTGGCGTTTTGGTAGGGATCCCAATTCGTCGGTCAGTTCCGACGTACGTCGAACGTGACCGACTGAAAGGGAACGTCTCGGTCACGTATGTAACCCTCGTTCCCTGAAGAAGGGAACGGAGACATACGTCCCGTCGCCAGGTGCTGTGGTTCAGCTGAAGGCTGAGCCACTTGTTTCGGCTCCTCAGTTGAAAAGCGAGGATGCGGTATTCCACTTCCGTATTTATACCCGCATAGCTGGCGGAGCGTGGACCGCATGCCAATCGATATTGGCTCGTTTAGAAACACTCGAAGCAGATTGGTCTCTGAAAGCAGATCCCAATTCGTCGGTCAGTTCCGACGTACGTCTCCGTTCCCTCCTTCAGGGAACGAGGGTTACATACGTAACCGAGACGTTAATAGTGAAAATTTTACCCTAAACTAAAGTGTTACTAAAAAAGACTGATGAACTTCCTCCACACTAGCTGAAGTTTTGGGTGTGGCAGCCATCTTGGCTGAAGACTCGGGCGTGGTGACTATGACAGCTGGAGTAGACAAGGGTGACATCTTCATCAGCCTCACCAACTCACCAGGGTTCTTTGTATATGCAGAAGGAGATTAAGAACTGGAGAACTGGACCAAGGAGGAGGGTGGCAGCAGACTAAAGACGGAAGACAGAAGACTGAAGAGGACGAATCTCTGGTAAGTAGCTCAGGTGAGTGATACAGGTAGATGGCCAGTAGCATATGGTCAATTCAACAAGCCCCAACCCAGAAGTGAGGATATTGACTGCAGATATAGGGTGTGATAATGAGAATGATTGCTGGCAGGTGCGGGTGATGGTGGAGTGTGTGCAGGTGGTGAGCAGGGAGGATCATGGGAATTGTAGTGCTGATGGACTGGTGTATGGAGATGTGACAAATACACTCACCTAAAGAATTATTAGGAACACCATACTTATACTGTGTTTGACCCCCTTTCGCCTTCAGAACTGCCTTAATTCTACGTGGCATTGATTCAACAAGGTGCTGAAAGCATTCTTTAGAAATGTTGGCCCATATTGATAGGATAGCATCTTGCAGTTGATGGAGATTTGTGGGATGCACATCCAGGGCACAAAGCTTCCATTCCACCACATCCCAAAGATGCTCTATTGGGTTGAGATCTGGTGACTGTGGGGGCCATTTTAGTACAGTGAACTCATTGTCATGTTCAAGAAACCAATTTGAAATGATTTGAGCTTTGTGACATGGTGCATTATCCTGCTGGAAGTACCCATCAGAGAATGGGTACATGGTGGTCATGAAGGGATGGACATGGTCAGAAACAATGCTCAGGTAGGCCGTGGCATTTAAACGATGCCCAATTGGCACTAAGGGGCCTAAAATGTGCCAAGAAAACATCCCCCACACCATTACACCACCACCACCAGCCTGCACAGTGGTAACAAGGCATGATGGATCCATGTTCTCATTCTGTTTACGCCAAATTCTGACTCTACCATCTGCTATCATTTCTCTCAACAGAAATCGAGACTCATCAAACCAGGCAATATTTTTCCAGTCTTCAACTGTCCAATTTTGGTGAACTCATGCAAATTGTAGCCTCTTTTTCTTATTTGTAGTGGAGATGAGTGGTACCCGGTGGGGTCTTCTGCTGTTGTAGCCCATCCGCCTCAAGGTTGTGCGTGTTGTGGCTTCACAAATGCTTTGCTGCATACCTTGGTTGTAACGAGTGGTTATTTCAGTCAAAGTTGCTCTTCTATCAGCTTGAATCAGTCGGCCCAAGTAACCCATGTGTGTCCAAGTAATTTATAGAATTTAAATGACAAATTATACATTTAAATGATAATGTATTTGTATGCAACAAGAACACGTTATTTTTAAAGAGTGAATGAGCTGTAGTGACTTTCACTGAGTGTAACTACTAACAAGTGTGCAATTTACAATATGAGCTGTCTGCAATCAGCATTACTGTCAAGATCCTGTCTGTGTCAGTTTTAATACGATGACATTTCCTCCTTACCAGGTGGATCTTAAGAAACAGAGATCAGATTCTGTCAGTGAAGCAAAGAAGATAAATACAAATTCAAGAGAAGCTGAAAAGGGGTAGATCTAGGGAAGCAGTTTATCATGGCAATGTGTTGATTAAATTAGATGAATTAAATTAGCATACCATCGCATGGATGAGATGTCTTGGAGAATAAATGAGTGTGATATTAAATTGCTTAAGCAGTACATTAGATTAATGCTTGATACATTCATTTACCCAGTCATTTGTTGTTATTTCTGAAAGCATATTGGCTTTGATGCGCTCTGATTCCCTTGGGCAATCCATCATTTATGTTCCCGTACAATAAACCCATAATCTAATGTCCACTCTCACAGACAACCCTGATCTTCGTTTAAGCATAGTTTTACCATTAAATGTGTAGTTCACCAAAAAAAAAAAATAAAAAAATAAAAATAATAATAATAATAATAATAATAATAATAATTCTGTGATCATTTTCTCACCCATCATGTGATTCCAAACAGCTGTTATTGTTTCAGCAACAACATCAATTAGTCTTTGTGTGAAAAACAGTGAGACGCTCTGAAACAGCAGTCAAACATCATTCTCAGTGAAAAAAGTACACTTTAGCATACTTTTAAAAAAAAGACAAAAAAGTACTTATTACAGAAAAAATAAATGGTTTAAATGAGTATTCTTAGGTGCACACTGACTGTTTTAAGTTTTGTCATTTACAATTAAATGAAAATCTATTGTAGTGTAAATTTATATTAAATGCAATTACTTGAATTCATTTTAAAGCTATTTTGACCCACTTAAGTAGATCTTTGTTTTGATTAAAGTTTACCTCTAATTGTACTGGCAAGCATTTGCGATGAACTAAAATATACTTTATTGCCATTTCTATTGTATGTCTATCTAAAAAAATTAATTGCACATTTGTGATGATGAATTTCCAATTCAGGACATTTAAAATAGATTAAGGTTTAATGTAATATCGAATAACACACTACAGTTAAAATTACTTCACATGTGCTTTAGTATGTTAGTCAACACATCAAAATAAATGCACTTCTTTAAAGCATGACAAAAGAGAATTAAAACAAAATGATTTGAAATGTACTGTAATTAAGTTCTTTGTTCAGGAAAGAAGGAGGCGGGAACCGGCGAACATTTCAAATACTTTAATTAAATAAACAAACTGAAAGTAACGCGGACAGCCCCTCACGGATGACTGACACGCACACACATAATAAACCATAAACAAGATACAACATAAAGTCCAGGCCTGGTCCTCTCTCATCCTTCACTGGTGTCGCTCGTTCTTATATGCCTCCGAGCTCCCTCATGAGAGGACTCGAGACCGGTGTGCCTCGCAGGTGATGCTCATTCTCAATCTGGTCTCGCTCGCTCCTCCCACATCTCTCGCTCATCCACCTCGCCACATATACTTTAAAGTAAAACTTTTAATTTGACATTATTACAAAGTGCACTTTTTGTGTGTGCGAAACATTGGGCCCTATCATACACCCGGTGCAATGTGACGCCAGGTGCAATGTGACGCCAGGTGCAACGCAAGTGTCTTTTGCTAGTTTCAGCCCGTCACAGTTCTCATGTTCACGTCCAGCTCCACGGTGTTTAAATATCAAATGCATTGGCGCATCTGTTCACCCATGGGCGTCTGGTCTGAACACCAGGTGTGTTCAGGAGCATTGTTGGTGTTGCTATTGTGAGGAACTGAAAACGACTGCACCATTGACCAACACAAATCTACTCTAAAGTCAATAGTGCAGTATTTTTTGTGTTATTTAAAGGGTGTGTTAGTAATATGAGAATATAGGCGGTGCACAATGCATGTACACTCTGCTTATTATACACACAGAGAGATGCAGCAGCAAACACATGCCAAATATTAAAAATAAAGGATTCCTGCCTGGAGAAGCGTTCAGTCTTTCCTCCATGTAAATAGCAAATCCGCCATGGTGTGAGCGCAACTGGCTTTTAAAGGGAAAGGGAGATGAGACTCTGACTGGTTTATTCCATGTTACCCCTAAAACACACCCATGACTCATTAAGAGACTCGGCACAACCCTTTTGAACCATGCGCCTGGCGTGCTAACCATTTTTTATATATCTAAAACTATACTTTATACTGCATTCAAGGAAGATTCTCCTTTCTGTGTTATATTAAGAAGATGAATAAATAATGATTTTTTTGTCTAAAATACTCCTTGAAGACCTGTATTCATTAGCTGTGTTTCCATACAAAGATGCAAATTAAAGTTAGAATATCGCATAGAACATTGCAAATAAAGCAGCGTTTCCATCCCATGTGTTCAAGAGAACAAAATAACCACTTCCTGTGAAACTGGCACAAAATATCTGTAATAAAAATGGAAGTTGCTGCAGTCAGGCTCTTTTTCCCTCCATCATAAATGAGTTGTGTCTCAGAGCGTCAGGCGAAACACAATAAACGCTGTCATGTTCTCTTGCGTTGGGATGCTGGTGTTTGGGAACGCAATCGTGTGAGACGCTCCTGGAGGGAATTAAACCAAATCATTCTGATCACAGACTTTGACTCGGGCGTTTCTGAGTCACCAAACCAACATTTGAGATGCTGTGATGCCATTGGTCCACTGGTTAGTCCAGTAATCCAATCACAGCCTCTGCCGAGGCAAAGTTGTCGGACATTGAGGGGTTAATTCGAGAAATGTGTTTACATCATAGTTTATGCAAGTCTTCTTATCGGATAAAATAAAAGGCATACGCTTTGTATGCACATTTTTGGAATTTATGTATTTTTTTTATTATTCAGTATCCCAAAATTAGCATCAAAATATGTGGCTGGAAACACAGCTAATGTGTACGTTTATGTCTGTAATCAGTGCAGTATAAATGCTTGAGATATTAAATGTGAGCTTCTGCAGTTATTTAACAGGTTTGTTCAAATGTAAAAGAGACTGAGACCTGGCTCGGATCTAATCCGTCCTCACACCTTGCACCATCCTCTCTTTCGGAGCGCCACTAGTATCATTTAATTAACTGTCTGCCCTTCTGGCTGGATGTTTCGTTTAATGAAGCAATTTTTCTCAGCGCGCCTCAACATTCCAAACAATTCAAAGTGGACGACTAATGTCATACAGCATTCTATTCGCTTGTTTATTTTGTTTAATTTTTCTCAAAGCAAAATAGATTTCTTAAGGTAATAAAACTGACTCTGGCTTTAATTGGTTTTTGCTTAATTCCTCAAGACCAATTTATAATTCATTATCTTCCAATTTACTCAACATATGGGGGTGCAATCTGGGTTAATTGCTATTTAATAGAGAATATCTGCAAAAAAATTAAAACGTGCTTATGCATCAAAGAAATTGGCAATATGTGCATTGATCCGGTCATTATTAATATGTGACTGGTATGATGTCTGAGTGTATTCAACTGCTTTCGAAAGGAAATGCTGCGATTAAAAAGACTGTTTGAAAAGTTGAGGATCTTTTATGCTGGTATTTGATGTTCTCCATTGCTTTGTTGAAAAGGGCATCAGTCATATATCTGGGCTTATCGCTTTCAAAGTTCTCACATGAAGAGCAAATCTTTACGCCGGCCTGGTTGGAATTACTCTCTATTGCTCCCTCCTGGGAAACTTTAGGCTATATATCTTATGGCTTTAAAAGGAACATCAAGTTAAAATGTCACAAGCCATCCAAGTTCAAATCACAGCGTTCGATCCTTATGGTGTATTTAGGGTAAGTTACTTTTGCAATTTAAAAGTGCATGTGCACACAACTTTGAATTTGATCTCACAGTGAAACCAATGTATCATGTAGATAACACATAATGCACTATGTAAATAAATGCAAAAAATCAGACATAAATATAGCTTCCATCTCCTATTATTCACATTAAGTCAAAAACCACCTCAAGAGAGCGTAAAAAATGTTTTGTGAAGTAAGGTTTTTGTGCAGAATTTGGCATTTCCATCACTCATTTCTGATGCAATACTTCAAAATGCACATAAAAACAGGATAATGGAAACAGCTAGAGTCACCCTGGTCTCTTGAGGAATAAGGCACATCAGGAGGGAATCAAGACAAACTGCTAAAACCAGGTGCAATTATCAGAGTTTGAGCCCTGTAAGAGCTTGCATAAGGCAGACACATTCATAACCCCATTGAAAGCCATTAGAAAAGCATGCTGGTGACATTTCTGCACATTTTGTGGCACTTTCGAAATTAAATGTCCATTGAGTGGTGCTAAAAGCTTGTTTAATTTTCTCAGAAAAAGATGATTGTGAACGTGGCAACAGTTTATTAACAGTTGGTTGTACGTATCAAAGCAGTTCAGAAGTGAAGTGTCCGGTGAGTGGTGCTAAAAGTTTAACGCTACATTGCGTTATTACGTTTATTATATCACACGTCTATTACATTTGCTGAAGGTGCCATGCCATTTTATCTTGCTTTTACAAGTCTAAAAGAACTACTAAGAAACTATATATATAAAGTTTCATTCATTAGAGCGAAACTAATCACTACCTGCACACTTGCAGAAAAATCTTGATTTTTCACAGGTGTTTTACCTGTATTTTGAAATACGCTTTGCAATGCATTGTGTTTTAGGGTTATATCCGTACACATAACAGATAATGTCATGACGGAAAATGACCAATTGTTTATCTAATGCAGGAAAAATGATTAGCACTACGTTGACATTTTAACAACTACGGTTAATGAATACACAGCATTGTTTGCATAATGAATAGATGATAGCAGACTTATGATTTGGGTAATTTATCATTCCTCCTAGAGAACTATTTACTAACTATGGATCATTTTGAAGAAATGGCTTTTAAATGCAGATCCAAATCCAACTTCTCATCTGAACTTCAGCTTGATTTGCATTCATTTTATCCTGTATTATTCTACTTAAATAAAGAGAGCTAATTCCTAATTCTCTGAGAGTCATGGAGACTGCCAGACCATTTAGAGTCATTGGTCTTACCTAAATGCCAAAATTATAACCATTACAGTGATTTATTTATTTAACGCACTTCACAAATATATATGGTTCTATGTCTCCAAGGGGTGTAACGGTACACAAAACTGGTACAGCAGAGGACAGAAAACTAAATATAAAATTGGTTTTATTTTTGTGGTTTACTTAACAAATTGTGTCTATCCTTAAATTAATTCAATTATTACTAAAAAAAGATTCTTATATAGGATATATATATATATATATATATATATATATATATATATATATATATATATATATATATATATATATATATATATATATATATATATATATATATATATACATACTAATGCTATAAACTAGGAGCCCTTACTTGCACATTACTATAATATGTGACCCTGGAGCACAAAACCCGTCATGCGTCTCATGGGTATATTTGTGGCAATAGCCACACTCAAAAAAAAAAAATTTTATGATGCTGTTCACTTTATTTAAGCGATTCATCTTGATTTAACACCATTATGTCAGGTTTCTGGTTCAAATGTGATTGCTTCATGTTAAATTGACTTTATTAAATTGACATAACTTGATGATTTCATTTTGAAATAACGTGTTTCAATCAAGTGACCCAATCAAACAGGACTTTCACTTCCCATCATGCTTTGCAAAGGGGCTGAATTCGGAGAGTAACTGTTTAAATAAAGTGCTATTTTATGCATTTTTAACAAGATGAGAGACTTTTTAATGTTTAATGTTCTGTTATGTTGGTATTTAAAAGTTTGTGTTATGTTAGTGTTTTTGGGGGGTTGCCATTGTGAAGTGTAGATGGAGCATGTGCTTGGGTTGAGGACCTGCTATATATTTTACAAATATATTCTACAAACTCTGTTTAATGTTCAAAATAACTAAACATTAAACACTTAAACTCTAACAGGTCTTTCCATTTTTTTTTTAAAAACAGAAAACTCGTCACAAGGGCATCAGTCTGAACAGCAACAGCACTGGTTGGCTCAGCAAGAGGGAATAATGTTCAGGAAACATTCACAGAACATGTCAAATGAATGATCTCATTCACTTTGGATGAATTTTACTCATCAGTGCAATTAACCCAGTTTAAGTTCAAATAAATCAGTTCAGCTGTGTGGAAATAGGTGTCATCATTTTATTAAGTTAGACCAACAAGGTCAGAATTATCAATTTTTCTTTTCTGCCAAAAATCATTAGGATATTAAGATCATGTTCCATGGAGATACTTTGCAAATTTCCTACTGTAAATATATCATAAATGTATTATTAGTAGTAATATGCATTGCTAAGGAATTCATTTGGACAACTTTAAAGGAGATTTTCTCAATATTTAGATTTTTTTTTGCACCGTCGCGGCCAAACATTGTCCTAAAAAACCATTGTTTGTTCAACTTTCAGATGATGTATACATCTCAATAATTAAATGAATGTGTCTGAACTTGTCTAAATTAAATTACTGTCTATTTCAGTACGTTACAATTATATTTCCAGAAAGAATGTGGTTATTTTTTGTGAGGCTGAGCTGTATTTTCCATGTGTCATCATCTAACCGCATCACAGCTCCTGGACCAGCACTAGTAGTATAGCTAGCCTTCCGATGAAGCTGCCACTTTCCATTGGATCATAACTTTGACTGACGTGGGTCATCAGCCAATCAAATTTTGATGTGTAGTGATAGAACGCCCCAGAGGCCCAGCGATGTGTCGGCGCTACCCCGTTGACGTCATCAGCCGTTTGAACTTTTCGCGGGTTGTGAGCGATCTTTGTGAAATAAGCTATGGCCGCTGCGGATGACGGGCTGCATTCTAATGAGCTTTGTGTGCATCCTGATGTCAAGCCGGTAACGTTGACAAGCTGTGTGTTTTTTTATATATATTCTTGTTGGACCGTGTTTTTGTTTGTTTAAGAGTATTTGTGCCAGTGAGTTGATTTTGATTCATTTCACCTGTTACCTAAACGGTACACGAGAGTGAAATGGCATCAATAAATAGTTAAATTGTCTTTTATGTTGCTTGCCCCCTTCTCAACGAGCACTTTGAAAGCGGGGTTTGTAACAGCAGTGCATACAGTGCTTGTGCATGATTGTATTCTGCATGTATTGGTGTGTGTTGTTATGGCGGAGGTGTGGGGTGTGTTTATCGTTAGTGAAGGCCCTGACTGAAACCCCACGGTACGCTACTGCATATAACTATAATGATAACAATAAAGATATAGTTCTAAAAATCGTTGCAACTGTAAAACTTTAATGAGTTCGAGCATTTAAAGCGGCAGATGACAAAACTGCAGCGCTCGTTTATAATAAACAAAACGATACCATTCGCTGGTGTGGACACTAGTTATCGTTATGCACTGTAAATCCAATTAAGTTGGCAAAATTTGAAAAAAATGAAGTAATGTTACATGTATGGTCTGTCTCCTATGTTGCATTTGGTTTTCAGTTCAGTCATGTGACCTCGTTTTTCCTGATTTGTCATAATTCCATTCACCTGTCGTCCATTAATTATGTCATTAATTCCTTTGTTTGCTCTGTGTACTTAAGCCCATTAAGAGTTTTGTTGATCCTGCTTCCCATTCTTCATCATCTTCGTGAGCCTTTATCAGCACGTTACGTGACAGGTAATCAGTTACATAATTTTTAAGTTAAAGCTACAATATGTATTTTTTCACCGCTGACCTCTTCAAAACAATACAAAGGTGTAGATTGATGACGCAGTGACTGAGCGTGGGATCATGGAACTTGTCGTCATACCGATGGATCTTATAATGTTTATGGATGAGTGAATGTATTCATGTTTTAAACATGACTGTGGTATGAAGCAGGGCGTGATTATTAATAAGAGACAGATATCAGCGCCACACGCAAGTCCCGGGGGATATAAAGCAATGAGGACATTTCATTCAAGTGCTGAATTACTACTCCTACAGGTCAGTTTATTTGACCAATTAAAATTGTGAGGAAACGCAATGCTGTTTCACTCGGTCTCCACTATCTAAACTGCATTTGAGTGTGTTGAGAGTTATAATGTCATTCTGTGTGTTATTTTGTTGGCTGTATGAGACTAGCAGTAGCTACATCATAGAGGAGAGCGGGGCACAACCCAACACGTTTCTCAGTTTGTGTAAATCCACTTGGGGTTCAGAGTATTTATTTTTTCCCCACATTCATTTCACACGTCTGGTACAATTATGTGGTTTTGTTTCATTAATACAGTGTATACTTTTTCTTTTTTTCATTGTAACGCAGTGTGACAACATGCCCCGTCGGCTCCACTGGGATTTAAACTGTGGCTCGTGTCTTCTGCTGTTAGATCAGCATTAAAGAACATCTCAACTGTTAAATAACAGGCATAAGATTAAAATATCAGATTTGTCTAGTTTTAAATAAACACAAAAAAAACAGAGATGAAAAATAAACTTAAGTAAGAAATTTACTTTTGCTATGGTTAAATAAATGTTCAGTAATAGCTTCCAAATTTTTTTTAATTTTGCCGCAATGTTTTCTCTATATAATGTTGATATGGCAACTAGTAAATGCATTAAGTTTTGTCATCCTGGCATGTGTGGAAAGTTTTAAACCATGTGTTACAGCTAACCCCGCGTTAGGTCGTGCCCCGCTCACCCCTACTGATGATATTCTAATATTTCATCGTGCTGAGCTACATAATATTGATTAATTTTATGTACATTTGCTCACCTGTCTAATAAAGCACATGAATGGCATCTGTCAAGTCGAAGTTTGTTGCAAAGCTCTCGCCATCTCGACAACTGGTCCTCTTTTGATTTCTCATTTTGTTCCAAAGTCTGCTTGTCATGGTCCATAATGTTTGAAGGATCCTTTGTCAAATATGACTGATCTCATACTCCGTTACAGTCATAATAAGCATTTTTCCAGTACATGCATTATATCGCCAACTCATCAGAATCCTCTGCAAACTTTGACAGTTGGTTAAACTGGCTCATTTGGTTCTTTCGGACGCGCTTCTTCCCCTTGTGCGTCTTGCGTCATCAACCAGGAACAAAATTTTTATTCATGGACCAGTTACTTCCTATGATCCAGCTCAAAAGAACGCTTCACTCAAGAACCGAACATCAATTTTTAGTAGTGGAAATTTAGCTAGCTATAACACAAATGCTTTGTTTCAGGTACATTTAAAGGTGGGGTAAGCGATATTTCAAAAATGCTTTAGAAAAGCCTCTCGGGCCGAGTACCAAAACTTGTAGCCAATCATCAGTAAGGGTGTGTCTACTAATGACGGGGAGAAGAGAATGCTCAGTGCACGTCATTATTCAAAAGACACGACACACAGGACGGACATTAGCCGAGCGATGACAGAAAGAGAGAGATGCAGATAAAAAAACACATGTGGAAGATGTGTGTGGAACAAAAGAAGGCTTTTCAGCACTGGAGAGAACTCAAGGAGCGAAGGCCGAGGGTGCTCACATTGGTTTTGTTTTGTTTCACAGAACTAATATATGCTGGCTTTTGCTTGAATATGCCCGTATGTCATGTTCACTTGTTTGTCCATTTGCGATCGTATTGTCGTTCACTTCAGCGACGATAAAGACCTGTTCATTTCCACACCGTATAAGCCTGGAGCGTCTGAACCTCCTCACTGTCTGTTTCCAGTGTCAGCTCGCAGTGCGTCGGAACAGTAAGATAATAAACTCCTAATGTGTTCGTTTCCTTTGGCTCCTCTTTTAGTGATCGATATAACTCTCTAATATTGTCACAATTGTAATATATTTGTTAGTTGGATTGTCGCGCTCGTACTATCAAGTTGTTCACGAGAACTGTGTTTGTGTTTTTGGGATGGAAGGGATGACTTTTTCACTTAACATTCGACCTGGATTACCATAGTAATCCATTGCTTTCACTTATTGATGACATCATACCTTCGGCCGGCTGGCACAGCAGATTCCACCATAGTTGTTGCCTGGGTTACGTATGTGTGGGGCGGAGCTATAAAAATAGGGGCGAGACCCTTTTAGGGTAGGGGCTTGTTTTTGTTTTTTTTTGTGATTTGAAATATCAACATTGGTTACCCCACCTTTAAGTTTGTCTTAATTAAAATAAACCAGTTCATAGAACTCAGAACAATGAAACAATTCAGATTACTTAAAACGTGTCAGTTTCATGAACTCAAAAGAAAAGGAAAATTCTAAATACTCATAAAAGTTTATTTAATTGAACTAATTTGTATAATTTGAGTTTGCCCTACTCAAACCAATGAATTATTGAGCATTAGGGTTTACATCTTTACAGTTATCGTTCTTGGTGTGAACGGGCCTTTACTCCCTGAATGAATCCAAACCTTGCGATGGTGACTAAGCCGCTGGCTGTGGGGCAAAATCACTCAAACCACAAGGTCAGTTTAGTGAGGCTGAAAGCGGCTGCACCTCCACCTTGGAATCTCTGAAGAGGAAATTATTTTCTGTTGAGCACAAGTCAGTACATCTTAAAGGAGTAGACACTGGCTGCACTCAAAAAAAATAAAAAAACTGTTGCGCGAACTTAATTAAATTAAGGAAAACTTTTAAACGGAATTTAATTGTTTTTCCAACAAAATCGAATTGGTTTGAAATGAATATTGTATATTATATATTAATTCTAAAGCACTATTATAACAAGGTAATGTTTAAATGTTAGTTCCATTCAAATATATTATTACTTATTTTATTATTTTACACATGGATCTGCATTCAAATAATTAGCATCAAACAAACAATATAATCTTTATTCTCAAACGAAAAGATTAAATAAATGATTGCACAACCACCAAATAGGTTATGTAAATCGGCAAAAACAACTGAAGAAGGAAATAGAATGGAAGCTTTTTCTTAGCGTCTGTTTCCATGGTGAATCATCGATTCGTCGCTCTGTTGAGAATGTCTTGTGTGTTAACCCGGGAACATACTCTGAGTTGTCTGAACTTACCCACAGATGTGTTTTTGGAACCAGCATACCTCGAGTAAGCAAGGTTTGGGTTAATCAACCAAGAGTTCGAGGTATATGTGACGGTAAGTTAACCTTGCTTTCTGGAATACACCCCTAATGTGCAATATGTGTTGTTCATTTGATGTCATTGGGTGGTATATGTGTGGAATGTGCTGTTGTGTCTGTGCATTGTTTTTAATTATGTTTAATTAAACATGTGAGCATATCATTCCTATCAACCGTATTGTTGAAATAATGAATAATATAATTACAATAATATGAATGTTCCCAACCAAAGGGAACACTGATCACCATAATGATGATTTAAAATATATATATTATTATTTTTAATTTTTTTTTTTGCTTGACAAAATGGCACTCAAACCAATCAATTAACCTTAAGTTGGGTTTTCTACGTAAAAAAAAAAAAAAAAAAAAAAAAAAAAAAAAAAATAGTACAGATTACTAGATTTTTACATTTAAGTTAAGACATTAAAGTTAGTTTGAATCACTGTTGGATTTTTGAACTGTGATAGCATTTTTGGCATGCATGTTTGATGTGTGATCTGGGGTGTGCCCAGGAGATTTGAGCCACACAGGAGATGTGGCTGCCGAAAAATTGTCACTCCATGAGCAACCTAGTCCCTTAAAGTTGCAGAATGCTTCAATGATGCCTATGCCATTGAACTAAGGGAGAAGACTCTGATTTACCTCGTAAAGGACCCCCGCATGCCACAGAGCAAATTTAAACCGGAGGTGTCTTGCACAAGCAGCAGGCACTGGAAAGAGTGACGGAAGAGGTTTGTGTCAATTACAGACAAGCTCCTATCCACAAGGTCAGGCGGTGTCATACCAGCCAGAGATATTGGGAATCAGATGGTGGGCTTTAAAAACAGCTGGGTTACCAAAAAGGCCCGTCCAGTGAGTGATAGAAAGGTTGGGTTTACTTGCATTGCATTCAGTGTACTCATTTTATCAGTTCTTGCTCTCCCTGGGAATCGAACACATGACTACAGGAAGGCACAATGCATTTATAGCATTTATAGCATTTTAGCATTTATTCGGATTGCTTTCAGAACATTATATATTATATTTATCACTAGGTATCTAGGGATGCTTCCCCTCAGAAAAGCAAACTCCCAAAACATTGCATATGCATCCCAAGGACATCCTGAATGGCTAGAGCCTGTTTTCTGCTTAACTCAATCTATAACATCTAAAGAGATTTAACCCTCTGGGCTTCTTTGTTTAGGGGTCACACTTGACTTCTTTGCGGTCAAAAGTGACCGAAGCCTTAAAATATAACTATTCCCCCAGAAAAATCAGTGTAATATATTTTTGTTTATATTTTTATTATTATTATTTCGAATTTTGAGGGTATTCTATGATACTATGCAATATTTATACAATTTTATATATTTTTTCCCCATTAAAAATAATAAAACATATTTACTAATATATTTTTCAAATTTTTTTAAGCAATATTCCATGTTGAAATATAGACAAGGTATTTAAAATCCAATTTTTTGAAGGGAGATTAGTGCCGTCTGGTGGGAGTACAAAAATTAACATTTATGTAATGCCTATTTGTTACCATTAGATTCCTATATAGTTCTATATAAAACGGCTTATAAATTCTCTAGTGTTTTCAGACATAAATACCTATTTTTATTAAGTTGTGGATTTGGACATTCAAACCTGAACATCAAAATTCAATAAAAATGAAACAAAAACTAACAGGTATGTTTTATCACAGCTTAGTAAATCTGGGTCTGATCTGATTTTAACCTCTTATTTGAGTCTTTTGGCTCAATTTATACATATTCTTACAGCCACCCATGAAGGAGCCAAGTGTGACTATTTTTTTTTTTTTCGACCCTTTAACATATCTGAATCATCTCCATTATTTGGTTGTGTTCACATAGATAATGCGACAAAAGTCATCAAGTGTCATCCCATTCTGATGAAGCACAAAAATGTAAAATTTCAAAAATGTTGGTCATTTTTGACTGAAGAGGACCAGAGGGTTAACCAAACTCTTTAAAGGATTCATGGATCCTTTCTCAGTACACTCTCTATGGCGTTAGCAAGGTCTCTCAGGCATCAACATTTACCATCTAGTCTTGATAAATGATGGTAAACAAATTTGTCTTGCTGTCCTTGACTGAAGGGCTCGGTCTCAAGCTCAAGGAATTCGGTCTTGAATAGAGTAAGGTAGCTTAGAATAGAAATGAGATGGTGGAGCAGGGCTGGTCAACTCTGGCTCTCGAGATCCACTTTCCTGCAGTTTATCTCCAACTCGGGTTGCATTTAACTTGCAAACTTCCCTACTACTAGATCAAGTGGGCAAGGGAGGTTTATTTGGACAGACCCTAAACCCCTTGATGTTGACTGAGGGAGAGAGTCTACTCATATGTACACTTCAGGCATATTCAAAGACCACAATGCAACATGATCGTGATGTCACAACAGGAACTCGTACGGCTGGATCAATAGCAGATTCAAAGTGATCAAGGGCTTAGGGTGTTGCATTTAAACCCATTGCCAGTAGTGGGCACTTGTGCAGCGTAAGCAATGATGTAGGGTAAAAGGGGTAAAAGGGGCTAAAGGCACACCTCAAGAAAAAAAATAGCTTTTCACTACTCCCATGGTATTCGATTGCAGAAAGATATATATATATATATACTGATATGGACCTTTAAGGTACTAATACGCTCTCTTAATGCACTGATATGCACCTTTAAGGTACTAATACGCTCTCTTAATGCAATGATATGAACCTTTAAGGTACTAATACGCACCCTTAAAGCACTGATATGAACCTTTAAGGTACTAATATGCACTCTTAAAGCACTGATATGCACATTTAAGGTACTAATACGCACTCTTAATGCACTGATATGCACATTTAAGGTACTAATACGCTCTCTTAAAGCACTGATATGAACCTTTTTAAATACGCACTCTTAAAGCACTGATATGAACCTTTAAGGTACTAATATGCACTCTTAAAGCACTGATATGAACCTTTAAGGTACTAATACGCTCTCTTAATGCAATGATATGAACCTTTAAGGTACTAATACGCTCTCTTAATGCAATGATATGAACCTTTAAGGTACTAATACGCACTCTTAAAGCACTGATATGCACATTTAAGGTACTAATACGCACTCTTAATGCACTGATATGCACATTTAAGGTACTAATACGCTCTCTTAAAGCACTGATATGAACCTTTTAAATACGCACTCTTAAAGCACTGATATGAACCTTTAAGGTACTAATACGCACTCTTAAAGCACTGATATGCACATTTAAGGTACTAATACGCACTCTTAATGCACTGATATGCACATTTAAGGTACTAATACGCTCTCTTAAAGCACTGATATGAACCTTTTAAATACGCACTCTTAAAGCACTGATATGAACCTTTAAGGTACTAATATGCACTCTTAAAGCACTGATATGAACCTTTAAGGTACTAATACGCTCTCTTAATGCAATGATATGAACCTTTAAGGTACTAATACGCACTCTTAAAGCACTGATATGCACATTTAAGGTACTAATACGCACTCTTAATGCACTGATATGCACATTTAAGGTACTAATACGCTCTCTTAAAGCACTGATATGAACCTTTTTAAATACGCACTCTTAAAGCACTGATATGAACCTTTAAGGTACTAATATGCACTCTTAAAGCACTGATATGAACCTTTAAGGTACTAATATGCACTCTTAAAGCACTGATATGAACCTTTAAGGTACTAATACGCTCTCTTAAAGCACTGATATGCACATTTAAGGTACTAATACGCACTCTTAAATGATAATATTGAGGACCCTGATTATGAGGCATCCTCCTCAGATGAGAATGAGACTCCGAATGTTGACCCTCCTGTTGTCTCTCAACCACCTACAAACTCATTACCTTCCAAAAATGGAAAGTTATCATGGTCCCGCTCACCACCTGAACAACAGGGTAGACTTAGTGCTGCTAATGTCATGAAAATGGTTCCAGGACCCACTAGATATCTTGGACATGGCTGACAGCATATGAAATCAGCATTTCATCTTTTCATCACACCATCAATTGAAAAGGATGTACTTGAAATGACAAACTTAGAGGGTAGGCATGTGTATAGGGATGGTTGGAAAGACTTTGATGTGACTGACTTGCAAGCCTACATTGGGGGTTGGGGGGGTGGATGTCAACTTAAAAGGTTATTTAAGTAGTCAACAAAGACCTAAATTACCTGAGACAGAAACCTTTATATTCAAAAAATCATGTTCTGGAGATTTAAGTTACTGGGGTCAAATTGACCCCAGAGGGTAAAATTTTTTATCAGATTTGAGGGTAACAGGAGGGTTAAAGTACTGATATGGACCTTTAAGGTACTAATACGCACTCTTAAAGCACTGATATGCACATTTAAGGTACTAATACGCTCTCTTAAAGCACTGATATGCACATTTAAGGTACTAATACGCACTCTTAAAGCACTGATATGAACCTTTAAAGTACTAAGACACACGGGGCAAAAGTCACAAATACTTCAGCTAAAAATATGTTTTTAATAATATCCAAGTTAATACAAAATAATCACTTTAGCAAAGTTTGCACTATATTCTGCTTATGCTAAATAAATTCATTTTTCAATACATATACTGTCATTAAAATATGGTAATATAAAAATATTTTAAAACTGCATATATATATATATATATATATATATATATATATATATATATATATATATATATATATATATATATATATATATATATATATATATATATATATATATATATATATATATATATATATATATATATATAATATGGGTTTTATATATTTTTTATTATTATTATTTTAAATGACAGTAATATGATATTTACAATCTGAATCTAACCAGGTCAGGGTCATTTTTGTGTTTGTGGTTGCTTGAGTTTGACTGGTTTTCACTGTTTCTTGATCAGCTTCCTTTGTTTATTAGTTTCCATGGTTACCAATTAGCTAATTAGTTTTGGCACCTGATGTTCATTCTGTTCATGGGTTTGTTTCAGTATATTTAAGCTCTGTGTTCGCTGTTGTGTAAATAGCGTAACGCTGCTGCATTTAGAGCCTGTTCATCTTTCTTACTTTCAACAAGCTGTGACAGAAAAGCCATCAGCTGTTTATTATCATGTTAATTATTGTGCCTTTTAACCCAAATGCCATACTTTTACATATTCTTCTGTTATTGAAAACTGTTGCTTTAATTAGTTTGAACGTTCAAAATCATTAAGAAGACCCAATTTAAATCTACAACATCTTTAAAAACATTAAATATTAGATTAAATTAGCTCAAAATGAACTTTGTGCTGCTGTTCGTGATCGTGTCAAAGATCAGATAAATCTGTTAGGAATGTTTTGGAAAGTGCTGTGGCAAGTTTTTGTGCTATCTAATGGTTTAGAGGAGAATACAATTAAAGGAGCTTTTAGCCCTGCTGTACCCTACATATGAATGAACGATACAAGGGAAATGGACTTAAGCCAGGTGCACACTGTCCAATTCTGGCCACAATTCGGTCGTCTGAGACTAATTTTGTGTTTTCTCTGATCCTTGTCATTTAATCGCTCGTTTGACATGTTTGCAATGACCATTGCGATCACATTTTACCTCTTTACCTCAGTTACTGCTGCTTGTATTAAATAAGCTCAAGATGACAATTGAGCTCAAGACTAAATGATTAGGCTTCTCCCAAACTGCCTTTAGAACTGATTTCAAGCACAGAATTGGATGGTGTTAATGTTTTTTTCGACTGTATGCAACAGAGAGTGAAAGTAAGTTTCTTTTGTCTGATGCGACAAATGCATCAAGCAGCTGAGAGCAAAATTATGCAGGAGTAGGATAGGATCTTGCAGGAGTGGGATTAAGTGATGAATTTACTCTACAAACACTTCAAATCTTATTTTTAATGCAAAATGACACCCGTCCTTCTAACTACCCTTGTCTTTTAGGCAGCATAATCTTAATGCTATATGAAACTCAAAGCCAGATCTTTACTCTGCTTTTCTGACATGCAAATGGTAGTAGTCAGAGGTGTTGCCCTATCACAACTACTACCCTCAATGATTACCAGTGCATGGCAGGAGAAGCAGAAAGGACGATCACCCCATGCCGGCTGACCCAGCCCTGTGCTGCCCACCATCTAAGCACCTTCACAAGGACGGCTCCGCGGTGCCGCTGGGATCTGCTTCGGGTCCTGCGCTGGGCTAAAGCATGAGAGATTGAGCGGTTCGGATCGTGTCCCCTCCCCTCCATCTGCTCTACAGAGCCGCTGTCAGACTGTGCCCAGTAATGAAGGGTGTCATGAAGGTTACACACATCTACCGCTCCGGACCTCCTCCTGTTTACCCCTCCATCCGCATCACCAGAGAGAAGCAGAGGAACCTTAGATAAGTCCAACAGCTGCTCAAATAATCTTCGTGCCTTTCTAAGTACTGACTAGAAATGTTTGCTGTTGTAGATCACGGCACGGTGTAGTTTCCATCCATTCACTGAATGGCATATGAATTCTTACCAATATTTTTACTTTGCATAAATGCATGCATGTAACATATTTAATCCATCAATTCAACAAAAAATTGTATTGCATGATATGCCAAATACATAATCAAATTAATTGCAATGAATCAAATATATCAATATTTGCTGAGAAGAGTAATCACATAAATAATCACTCCATTTAACTTTATTAGCCTAATGCTGTATATAATTCATAAAGTGTGGCATGTGCATGTATAATGACAGCTTTCCATTTTAAATTTAGAGTCAGAACTATTCATTTTTGCTCTGCTTTTAACAACTTGGTTATGTAATGCAGAACTTATTTGTAATGAATATCTTATGTGTATATGTGACCCTGGAGCACATATACAGTCATAAGCCAACAATACATTGTATGGGTCAAAATTATTAATTTTTCTTTTATGACAAAAATCATTAGGATATTAAGTAAAGATCATGTTCCATGAAGATATTTTGTAAATCTCCTACCGTAAATATATACAAAATGTATTATTAGTAGTAATATGCATTTCTAAGGACTTAATTTGGACAGCTTTAAAGGAGATTTTCTCGATATTTAGATTTTTCTTTGCACTCTCAGATTCCAGATTTTCCAAATAAAAATAAATAAGAGATAATAAGAATAATCCTATGAGATGAAGTGCCTACTACACTGGCATTGCCATATGCTTATATTTTGGTGAATTTCCAGCAAAAAGAATAACATTGTGATAATACATTACTGTGATATAAAATGACCCCCACCATAACTTAACATAGTGTGCATCTAAACTAGTGTATCTAGTCTTTGCATACAGTACATTCACTTATTAGCTGTGGTGAATCTTGTTTAAACATTCTTGTCAGTCTCAGGAACAAACAAGAGAGTTAATTCTAGAAGGCCTCGGCACTGACACAGCATACAGAGTGAGCTCTCATTGGACGGTGTTGCTGTGCAATATGTGATGCTTTATGGCTCAGAGAATCCAATTCTAATCCAGCGCAAACAACAACAGTAAAACATCCTCTGAAAAACCCTGATGTAGCCAGATGGTGCTGGGCATCAACATAATCCATCACTTCTTCTGTGGAAATTACAGTCTGCTTGTGTGTAAAATGGAAATATTGACACAGCTTATTGAGATCCACCAAACTTGTTTTTTCTCCTGTTATGTGATGAAATAATGTAGATATAGTTCATGTTACCTCATGTGTGTTGATTCTGTCAGTTTTGTTTGAAATCGAAGGGTCACTTGAAAGGGACCTATTATGCAAATTTCACTTTGACATGGTGTTTGAACATAAATGTGTGTCTGTAGTGTGTGTACACAACCAGCATATAATGATAAAATCCACCCACCCCTTTTTTTTAATTCCCATAAATCATAATCAGTGTCTGAGAAACAGCAAACGGTTTGTTCTATGCAATGTGAAATCACATGATTAGGCCCCGCCCACAACTGCAGACAGAATCCGCCCTATTAGCATAGACCCCGCCCTCAGTGAGCTGTACACAGTCGGCCATGTTTATCTCTTGCCAGAGCATTTAACAGCAGCGTTCAAGTAAGAAATGTGTTCTTATTAAAGCTACTAAAGTTACTCAGTCGAGAGCAGTGAGTGATTTTCTGTTTGTCTTTTGTTGTTTGATTCATATTAACAGCAGATATAGCAGGAGGTGCTGTATATTATGCTGCTGTCACTTTAATACACAGATCTAATATGCGCATTAGTGTTGTAGTCAAGACTACTTAATCTGAGACCAAGACCAATGTGTGTTGAGACCAAGACAAGACCGAGACCAGACCAGCACTCCTTAAATTCATAGAGATCCACATTACCACCTGAGAAACGACACTTATAATAAATATAATTAGAATAAGACACTATATAGAGCTGTTACCAATCAAATGAAATCATTAACAACAAAATTCATCTTTGCACTACAGAGATAATAGAGAAGATGCATCTGAATTGGTAAATTACAAATGCATAAATAATGTTTAAAAATAAACAAATAAATAAATATTGAATGTTTGTTAAAACAATATAATGTTTGCAGTCATGCTCAAATTTGTGAAAACAGCTCTCTTGCTCTTGTGATATTGATTAATTATATCACATGCTATAAATCCAGATCTCATACAAGTACTTTTTGCAACAGTATCTTGAATTTTGTGAGCATTTGTATAATCTTTTGCAAATCCCTAATTCATTTCTGAATCGGCACTATAAATAAATCTGGTGAAACAAATGGAGAGGTGGAGAGTGATAAAGTTTGTGCTGAAATTGCAAAAGCAATGGGAATTTTCAAAGCAACACACTGGAGAATAATATTTATAGTTAACAAGCTATCCGTATTTTAAGCAATAAAGAGGACTTGATAGTATAATGAAATCTAATGACCCTCTTGACTGGTGTAAAGAACCGTATTTTTAGCACTCAGTGGTGAATTGCAGACAAGGGAATCATTCTAATTAGTGAACTGCTTTAAAGGTGAACTATACCAAAAGATTGCTTTCTTGACTTTTGTTTCATAGATCAGACTTTTTAAATTATATGTCCTATTTAAATCATTTACTATGAAACTATAATTTGCCCATGAAAAACTTGAGTGGTTGTTTTTATGTGAATTTGGGGGTATTCTGGGTTGTTAGTGGCCCAGGATTTTCCCAGTGGCTTTGGTTTAGTGCAGAAAATACGGTTTATGATTCTTACATGTTTTGTTCATTGTGATAATCCTCACAAATGAACACAGCTTTTTTTTATTTTGAAGCCTAAATACAATCAGCAGAAGTAAAAAGCTAAACATACGCTATAAACGAACTACCCCAGCAAGCAATTTTTAGCAAGACGTCTAATACCCATCCAAACACAGCCCTGACGTCTAGGCTAAAACTAGGGCCGTCAGTGAAAATGTAATAGACATCTAACCATAGACTAGTCATCTAGAACATGAACATGTCAAAAAAATGAAACCACACACCTTATACTGTTGACTTTGCTTACATGATGGAATATCATACAATATCTCACAAGTTATTATGGAAAAATGACATGTAGCCAAATTCAAGGTTATTTTGTGGGTTACTCATAGCCGGACTATATTGGGTCTAAATTTATCCAAGGCGGTGAAATGACAGCTATTGCTTGCTGGGACACCATGGTTGCATGACTTCAAGAAATCTTTCAGACTTCCCATTAACACCTGATGTACTCGTTACATAGGAATAATGGCATCTACGCTAATATTAGTCTCTCTGTTTATCCTGAGGTTTACAGTAGTCTGGGATACTGGCTCCGTGGTCCAGTTCCAGTCCGGGCCGTATCCAGATCAGATGGTGGACCTTGCGACTAGACACAACCACGAAGCATAATGTAATCAGCCGGATCCAGGCCGTATCCAGATCAGATGGTGAATCTGCGCCTAGACACGACCACGACGCATAATGTAATCGGCCGGATCAGGGCCGTATCCAGATCAGATGGTGGACCTGCGCCTAGACACGACCACGACGCATAATGTAATCGGCCGGATCAGGGCCGTATCCAGATCAGATGGTGGACCTGCGCCTAGACACGACCACGACGCATAATGTAATCGGCCGGATCAGGGCCGTATCCAGATCAGATGGTGGACCTTGCGACTAGACACAACCACGAAGCATAATGTAATCAGCTGGATCCAGATCAGATGGTGAATCTGCGCCTAGACACGACCACGACGCATAATGTAATCGGCCGGATCAGGGCTGTATCCAGATCAGATGGTGGACCTTGCGACTAGACACAACCACGAAGCATAATGTAATCAGCTGGATCCAGATCAGATGGTAAATCTGCGCCTAGACACGACCACAACGCATAATGTAATCGGCCGAATCAGGGCCGTATCCAGATCAGATGGTGGACCTGTGCCTAGACACGACCACAAAGCATAATGTAATCGGCCGGATCCAGGCCATATCCAGATCAGATGGTGAATCTGCGCCTAGACACGACCACGACGCATAATGTAATCGGCCGGATCAGGGCCGTATCCAGATCAGATGGTGAATCTGCGCCTAGACACGACCACGACGCATAATGTAATCGGCCGGATCAGGGCCGTATCCAGATCAGATGGTGGAACTGCGCCTAGACAAGACCACGACGCATAATGTAATCAGCCGGATCAGGGCCGTATCCAGATCAGATGGTGAACCTGCGCCTAAACAAGACCACAACTCAACCCTGAAGTGTCAGAGAGACCGTGTCAACTAGACTCTCCCCTGTGAAGGCCTCCTTCACTTTCCCTCTGTACAGATGAAAACATTATCAAAATGATTCCCGTTCACATGGATCTGCAGAAATGACTAAAAACGCTGTATTATGCAGGCCAGACAAGTCATTTGGCATCCAGTTGCCCCAAAGTAAATAAATGATGATTATTTAAAACCAAAATGAATCAATCAAAAACGTACTATAGCTGGACAATAACATTTTTTTCTAGAGCTGTTGTGCCAGTCTCTCTCCCATTAATTTCCTATTATCACTGTAAAGCTGCTTTGAAACAGTCTATATTTGTGAAAAGCGCTATATAAATGAAGGTGACGACTTGAAAACAATAGTTTGAATAGTTTGGAAAAGTGTGATTATAAACTGAAAGCTGTGAAAGCGACTAGTGAGTAAAAGAGTTTACCTGTTTGGTGTGATGACGTTTAATGTCCGACAACCTCTTTAAGTGCCTTTTCAAGACAAATAACAGTTTTAAAAATAACGTAAAAAAAAAAAAATCAATAATAGCTTGTATTAACTACAGACCTTCAAAAATACCCATTAACTTCACTATGGACACACATGGCTGTGTTTCCTGAGAATGATCAGCAAACCTCTGCAGATGGCATAATAAAGTGTAATCTATCAAGTAGTGTTGTAGTCAAATCTGAGACCAAGATCAATGTGGGTTGAGACCAAGACAAGAATGGCGCTCCTTAAATTCATAAAGATCTACATTAATTATTGAATGTTTGTATAAAATCAATATCATGGTTGCAAACAATGCTCAAATTTGTGAAAACAGCTCTCTTGCTCAATTGCTTATTTACATTGATACAGTGATATTGCTTAATTACATTGCGTTATAATATAAAAATCCAGATCTCATACAAGTATGTTTTTTATGTTTTTGCAACAATATCTTATATTGTGCGAGTATTTGTATTCATTTTGGTTAAATTTGACACAATCCCTCATTAATTTAGAAACCGGCAGAATAAATCAATCAAATTAGAAATAAATTATTGATTGCATCTGAAGCAGTAAGTTTTACATCCAATCACATGAATGATGTTAATAAATAAATCAGACAATGGACCAGCAATTTAGTAATATCCCAGCAGTTTTGGTCTTGACTAGTCTTGAGATAAAATCCAGAGTCCTCGACAAGCGACAACCCCAAGACAAGACAGAGTACAAATATGGTCGAGACAGAGACAAGACCAAGAACTTCAAAAATTTTCTTAAAGGGGTCATATTATGCCCCTTTTCACAAGATGCAATATAAATCTCTGGTGTCCCCTGAATGTGTCTGTGAAGTTTCAGCTCAAAATACCCACAAATCATTTATTATAGCTTGTCAAATTTGCCCCTATTTGGGTGAGCAAAATGTGCCATTTTTGTGTGTGTCCCTTTAAATGCAAATGAGCCACTGCTTACCGCCCCCCCTTCCAGAAGAGGGCGGATCCTTTACACAAGCTTTGGATACTTCGTCAACAACAAATCAGGCGAATCTCACTCAGACAAAATGTCAGGAATAACCAGTTGTGGAGCAGCCGTACATGTTTGAACCGGAGTCGACACAGATGAGAGACTCAGGAAGAGGTTCAACTTTTAGACACACCTGGACGTTTCTGAATGCTTAGTGGATACATTTGTTAGCTGTTAGTTAAACGTTAAACGTTAGTTGTTGTAGAGTTGCGTAGATTTAACTCATCGACTATCATCGAATATCGGTGCTCATGTGGGAACATAACACATCCGTCATCTGACTATACAATGCATAATAAATGTGCATTTATGAATTATGCAGCGTTTTCAGGATAAAACTAAGGACACAGCTCTAGTCTCTGTGAATGCAGTCAGAGACGATGCTAACTTTAGCCATATTAGCCGTACAACATCCTAGAAAGCTCATTCAGAAAGGACATTTGCAAACATTCACAAACTATGAAGTGCCATCCTCACTTGTTCTGGACATGAAGTTAGAGCACGAAGCGTTGGCATTGACCCGTCCTTCAGAAACAACTTTTTCACAAATCCAGCATTACTGACCCTCGTTGGTGAAGCAGTCATGTGTAAAATGATTTGCATAAATATATAGCATTTAACATTCTTCAGCACATTTCCTCCAAAAATGAACTTCACCCACGGTGTCCTCAGTGGCTCTGATGCCGGGAGTCTATGAGTAATGTTTTAGGCGCACACATTGTAATACTCGAGCGCTGATACAGCGAGTAAACCGAAATGGCATCTCTGTGCTCCTCACTCAGGGGCGTGTCTATGCTAAAGGGCCAATCACCAACAGTCATGGGCGGGGCTTCCCTACTCTTACGTAGGAGTAGACGGAAATATGAGAGATTTATAATGATTGATGGGGATTATAAAAACAGTATTGGGTGGATTTTTACCATTATAGGCTAGTTGATTACACACTATGGATACATTTCTTCTTGTGTTCAAACTCCTTATAAAAGTGAATTTTGCGTAATATGTCCCTTTTATGACCGGTCTCGAGTACTACAATACTAATATCAAGTATACACTCTATCAAGCATGAAGATGCAGAACATGAAGACTGTGGAAAAGCTGTACATTTGCCTTCTAGATACAGATCTTATTGGGATTTTTTTATGTAGTGCAACTCATGTAGCAGAAAGCCTCTACACAAATAAAAACAGATTTAGCATTCAAATGAAAGCGAAACTAACTTAATTGTGTAGCACAAAATGCTTGAATGACTCCCAAACCAGGCACATTTATCTCACCTGTCTCAGCGCAACAGAACTGGTGTAGTTACTAATGAAGTCAGCAACTGCAAACTTTGGGTGAAAACGTGACAATCTGTGATTTATAGAACTTTGTTGTACAAAGGCACATTTTCTCGCAGCTGTTCCATATTTGCTTTCCTCACAATGCAACATGGCCCATCTAAAGGATTTTAAGGGAATTTCGAAAGCATTTGAACACGCATTTGTGATGAGTCTGATTAGAGCTCCAGCTGCAGTGCGAGAGCACTCCGACTTCTGCTGGCATTAATTTTCAGTCTGTCGAGGGTGATGTATGGGGCTATTGGCTGGACATGGCGGCGAGGGCGGGCCGACCTTGCAGGGCGCCACTCTGGGTCGAGCTCTCCCCGTTTGACTGAGCCCAAGCCCAGAAGGCCCAACACCAATTAAGAACACTACATCAGTCTGACAAAGCACAAGGTGACTAATTCCTCTGCCTTGTTTGTTCCTCAAAAAAACTGTGGAGCTCAGCATTGTGGGACTAGATGTTGGGGACGGTGTAAATGTGTGTAGAATAGGATCCTGTAAATGTGAAGGACGTGACCCGCCCTGCAAGGCCAGAGGGCTCTGTCATGACACTTTACAGAAGTTATTAGCAAGTTATTTCTTAAATAAGTATTAACGCTGAGTTCATGTCAAGGCTTTGTTAAAAATCTCTGTCACACTTTATTTTGATGGTGCACTTTAAGAAATTATACTAACTATAAGTAACTAACTATATGTCAACTTTAGAGTATTAGTAGACTGTTAGGTTAGTAGAATAAGTTGCAAATGTACTTCTAGTTAGTGGAATGTCTAAAGTGGACCATTTAAATAAAGTTACCAGAATGAATACACAGGTTTAAAAGAACATTTGGTGTTATATTTTAGAAGTGCAGATGGTGCAGATTTAAAATTATGTACATGTTAAGGAAAACACAAAGCAGTCATGCATTGCAATTATGTTAATATTCAAACTGATTGATTGGTTTTCCCTGAATACCCTTGAATTCTGATCTCTGTAGGGGGAATCATTCACATAGGCGTGTAATGGTCCTTGAAAGTGCCAAATGATTCAAAGCATTTCTTCCAGCATTTGAATGGGCCACCTGCTGTAGACTGAGGTTTGTTAGCTTGACTTTCCCTCTCTTCTTTGGTTTTTGGGCTGAACGGGTGACAATCTACATGCATTTTTTGTTCATTGAAGCGGTAATTGATGCATTTCAAGCGGAACACTGATGCAATGCAATTTGATTCTATTGCCAATTTAAGTGGTTTATCTGAAATGTTGTATCACTAATACGGTGTACATTTTAGGACATCCTCAGACCTCAGTCATATGATGAAAAGGCATCATACTTCAGAGATTCAAGAGAGTTTTATTTGTCACATACACAGTTATATACAGAATATACAACCGGCAGTGAAATGTAAAGGCTTCAGTCATTGGACAAAATGGCAACGTGCCTCAGACTGAAAGTCTTCAGGTCCCAAAAAAAATAACGGCAGGTGTTGGGTCTCGTACAGTTAGTCATCAGACGAAACAGCCTCAGATAAAACAGCCTCAGGACTAAAAGGCATCAGACGAAACAGACTCAGACTAAAAGGCATCAGATAAAACAGCCTCAGGACTAAAAGGCATTGGACGAAACGGACTCAGACTAAAAGGCATCAGATAAAACAGCCTCAAGACTAAAAGGCATCGGATGAAACAGACTCAGACTAAAAGGCATCAGATAAAACAGCCTCAAGACTAAAAGGCATCGGATGAAACTGACTCAGACTAAAAGGCATTGGACGAAATGGACTCAGACTAAAAGACATCAGACGAAACGAACTCAGACTAAAAGGCATCGGACGAAACAGCTTCAAGACTAAAAGGCATCGGATGAAACTGACTCAGACTAAAAGGCATTGGACGAAACAGCCTCAAGACTAAAAGGCATCGGATGAAACTGACTCAGACTAAAAGGCATTGGACGAAACAGCCTCAAGACTAAAAGGCATCGGATGAAACTGACTCAGACTAAAAGGCATTGGACGAAACAGACTCAAGACTAAAAGACATCAGACGAAACGAACTCAGACTAAAAGGCATCGGACAAAACAGCCTCAAGACTAAAAGGTATCAGACGAAACAGCTTCAAGACTAAAAGGCATTGGACGAAATGGACTCAGACTAAAAGGCATCGGACGAAACGGACTCAGACTAAAAGGCATCGGACGAAACGGACTCAGACTAAAAGGAAACGGACTCAGACTAAAAGGCATCAGACGAAACGGACTCAGACTAAAAGGCATTGGACCCGATGTAGGCTAGTCACTGTATATTCACAATATATGGATGAAAATTATGAAATGTTCGCTAAATCTGGCGCATTTGACTGTTTTTATGTATTATTAATGTGTATTTTCCTGGATTAAAAGAATAAAAAAATAATAATAATAAAAAATAAAAATAAAAATAATAATAATAATAATAATAATAATAATAATAATAATAATACATTTAAAAGAGAAGAAAAGACTAGTACAACTTCAATTTCATGCCGATGAAGCAATTAAAATGGGGATAAATAAGATGAAGTGCCTTTTAATGTGTAAAATATTTAATTCCATTGGATAATCTAAATATAAATAATACAGCATGGTTTGTAGCAATATCACACGAGTGTCCATGTGATATGGCTGTATATCAGCACGGCTGAGATTCGCTCATAGATAATCACTGATATACAGCCATATTGCATGGCTACGAGTGTGATATTGTGTTTCACAAGTGTGTAAATGAATAAGAAATAACAACAGAGTGTCTTTAAACCCTCTTTTGTGCAGAACTACTTCCTTACGCCACGGATTCAATTCTCAAGTTGACAGTTTAACAGTCGCTTCATTGAGGATTATTGTATTATAGAGTATTATGATATTATGAGAGAGAGATCTGCTAAACGAGTGTATTACCTGCATCTGATAGAGCATTCATTCTTCAGGTCCATGTCCATAATATTATATTCATTATAAAAAATCAGTTTGAATGTCCGCTGAGGAAAGCGATATCTTTGTCCTTTTAAAAGATTTCCCATGACAGCGCTAAAACAACTTCCTTGTTCTGACCAGAGACTCACTTTGCCTTCATCTAATGGCGTAATAAAGTAACTTTCACTAAATCCATATCACAATCATTAATGGAACCTTTCTCAATATGAAATATGGCATATTATTTGTATATAATAATATTTATTGAAGAACAATATTTAAATTAACATCAATAGCTATTATAAAAGACAAACACAAGTAAACAATTCAGTCAAAAATACAACGGTGGCGCGCTACACTGTAACAAAAAAATTAAAAAATATAAAAAAATATAAAAAAGTAAAATTTACAGTAAATAAAACGGCAGCTGTGGTTGCCAGAACTTTACCGTAGAAAATATGGTAGCAACAATTTAGGTTTTACAGATTTAAGTTAAACTTACAGTAATTAACCGTATTTCATTAACTGAAATGTTAAATTACCAACCTATTGAAATACTAATATCTGTTATGTACCGTTGATATATACTGACAACCACCAATCACAGTGGAGATGAGTCACATGATGGATCAAAGCCTCGAGGAGGACAATACTCATATATAGAAGGTGCACAGTGGCATTCACACAAACACTGAGCACCATCATGATAACACACGTGACATTTTAACAACGTTTTTAATTTAACAACATTAAATGTAACATAAAACTGTAAGGCACATAGCTGATTAGAAAAAACAACAACAAAAAAAAACTAAGAAACAGTAATTTCAACAAATACATCTAATGTGAAGTCACGCAGGGAATTCTGGGAATGTCAATTTATGTTTGTTTTTTTTAACTGTAAATTACACAACGACTTGTTCTTTTTCACTTCCAAAAACTGTAATTTAACAGTATTTTACTGTAAAATTACATTAAATATAAGGTTAGATCTATTACAGTTATTCACCGTATATAGTAACGGAAACTTTCTGTTAACTGTTTTTAACCGTAGCATTTTTACAGTCTTTTACTGTTAAAATCACGATCATTTTTTACAGGAGTAAGTTAAATATAGCCTAAATATAAAGTTACGAAACTTAATTTCCCTTTAACCCAAAGCTTGCCCGTTTGATAAACCCCAAATGAATTATACCTCATGTTTATCCACTATGATCATACAGTAAGAGCCAGCGGCAGATTCCCGAAGGACTGTCCGAGATGAAGCTGTTCTCTGCGGGTACATGAGCGCTGACCGTCTGGAGCTCACATCTGTGAACGCGTCTGAACAAACTGTACAACAGGCGCTATGTTTATATATGAGGTCTAAATAACTACATTCTCGCCTAAAAACAAAAAACAAAAAAACTCGTCAACAGTATTTGGTATTTGGTGGCCATAACGGTACCAAAGGTGAAACGGCTCCTGTGCTGATACTGCGGGAATATCGCACAGCTGGAAAAGTCTCTTAGACAATCAGATTAGGATTAGATTTTATTTATTTTATACATATATTTCTGAGATTTAGTTCTGCTCCAATAGGCATCCAATACTGCTGCACATCCAGAAATGTAGCTTCTGTTGGCAGCATAAACATTTTTGGCTCAGCTATGATTCTGCCATTCCCTGAAATGAGATACTGGTCATATTTTTATTACTACTATTCCAGGTTTTGTATTTGCACACATAAATAATTTCATAAAGGAGTGTGATGGGCTGATCACAGTGTTGCGGTGCTGTTCACCCAAACCGAAACAAATTGAGCTTCACGGCGAATCCAAGGACAGCGCGAACAGAGCGGCCATCAGAGATCTCCGTAGTAAGATATTTCCTATCTCTCCTCATCAGATCGGAACACATGCATCATGCCTTTGTCCTTGAGGTAGTTTCATCCTCGCCTTACTAGAAGAAAAATGTGATTACACACGTCACGTCTCATGAGAAACTACACGCTGGAACCACCAAGTCATCACATCTGGGGCTGTGGATATTCCTTATCAGAGAGCAGGTTACTTCTTGTTTTTCTCCACATCTGGGACAGTTTCTTTTCTTTTTTTTTTTCTTCAGGCAGCAGAAGAACACATCCGGAAGAGTGACAGAATCATTGTTTAAAGAACGCAGCCTACTGCACTTCAATTACTGTTTTTAATACGAGATGTTAGCTGCATACAAACCAGGAAAATGAATTAAAAAATCAGCAGATAAAGGAAATCTGCTGGAAACACACCTGGAAGGCATGCACTTCTGAGTAAAGCAGTCACATCTTACATTCAAATGAAAACACAACACAGAAGTGGCCAGACCAAAATAAATAAACAACAGCTAAATATAATTTGTGTTGAATCAATGGATAAGCGTTAGAGGTGTTTTTGTCGCAAATTAATCTCTTCGTTTTTGAAAGAATTCAAGAATTATTTCTTGTTCGCTTGCAAGCACTAACTCTAAGCTTTTGCTCTTGTAGCACAAGCATTCAATGTGAAGGAGCTTTTTATTGGTTAGACCTAATGAAAATACTCCTTTTATTTATTATTTTTTGTATTTTCTTTTTTTTTTTTTTTATTTAATAAATTTATTTATTATTTTCTTTTATATTTTATCAGTTATGTATTAAATTTGTATTTTATTTGTATTTTATTATTATTTTTACTAGAAAAAATTGTTAAACAATTTTCACTCAAAAACACACAATTACAAAACAAATGTTAAGTAAATTAAACTGTGAAATTTTGAAGCATATATACTGAGAAAATGTATTTTCTGGTAAGACATACATCAACAATAAAAATAAAAAAAGCATTACAGTGTAACACCTTTTTTCCCCTCACGACTTCTTTTTACTTGTTACCTTAGCTCTTTTGTGTTTAAAATTCACAGAAAGATATGTGTGCATACTAAGCAAACTCTCTTAAAATGCAAATCACTAAAATACAACAATCTTTCATACCAATGCATCCTCCAAATAAAAAAAAAAAAAAAAAAAAAGGAAAGAAAGAAAATACAAAAAAAATAATAAATAAATAAAAGGAGTATTTTCATTAGGTCTAACCAATAAAAAGCTCCTTCACATTGAATGCTTGTGCTACAAGAGCGAAAGCTGCGAGTTAGTGCTTGCACGCGAACAAGAAATAATTCTTGAATGCAAAATGCAAAATGGCGCTGCTGTGTTTGGTCGCCGTTCAGGTCGCTCCGCGAAGACTGTGCTTTTATTTACTATTTTACTCTCTTTTACTCTCAGTTTTTACAAACTTATCATCTGCATTGATCTACTATGACAGCAAAACTCTTTTGGACATTGGTTACCTCTACACTGGACTGTTTCAGGACACTTTCACCGATCCTCTGTGGCCATCTGAGATTCTTCGCAACGGCGAGTTGAACAATGGACAGACGAGTCAACGGCGAAGAATCAAGAAACACCGTGGGAAACGCGCTGGTATCCGTAACAGACTGAGGAAAAGGGCATTCAGACCTCCTCTCCCGAGCATTCTTCTAGCAAATGTTCAATCCTTGGATAATAAGATGGACGATCTTAGAGCCAGGATAAGTTTTCAACGGGACATGAGAGACTGTAATATCTACTGTTTGTCCGAAACATGGCTCACGCCCGCAGTCCCGGACACAGCTGTGACGCCGTCGGAGAACTTCTCTGTTTTTCGGATGGACAGAACAGCCGAGGCCGGTAAATCCAAAGGCGGTGGAGTGTGCTTCATGATCAACAAGAAATGGTGCGACCCCAGGAACATCACCATTCTCTCGCGGTCCTGCTCGCCTCATCTGAAACATTTAACAATCATTTGCCGTCCATTCTATCTGCCGAGGGAGTTTTCTGCGGTTGTCGCGACCGCCGTTTACATCCCACCGCAGGCAGACTCAGCGCTGGCTTTATCTGGCCTTCATGATGTTGCCAGCGGCATCATAAACCAACATCCCGACGCGGCATTCATTGTCGCGGGCGATTTTAACAAAGCTAACCTAAAGAAAGTCCTGCCAAACTTTCACCAGCACGTCTCCTGCCCCACACGAGGAGCAAACACACTGGATCACTGCTACTCTCCGTTTAAGAACGCCTATAAAGCGCGGTCACTTCCAGCGTTTGGCAAATCGGATCATGCCGCCATTTTCCTCACTCCCGAATACAAACAAAAGCTCCTCCAGGAACCCCCGGTGAGGCGGGAAGTTAAGCGCTGGTCCCCCGATTCAGAGACCGCGCTACAGGCAGCTCTTGATGACGTTGACTGGGACATGTTCCGGGCGAGTTCAGCTGACGTCAGTGAGTTCACAGATGTGGCGCTTTGCTTCATCGACACGCTTACAGAGCAAGCCACGCAAACAATAACAATAACGTCCTTCTCAAATCAGAAACCGTGGGTGGACAATTCAATCCGCGCGGCAGTGAACGCACGCACTGCCGCTTACAACGCAGGTCTCCATTCAGGGAATATGACTGAATACAGAACGTCCTGTTATGCTCTGCGGCGTGCAGTTAAAGCCGCAAAGCTCCGATATAAAGACCGAGTGGAGTCTCATTTCCAACTCAACGACTCGCGGCGCATGTGGCAAGGTCTGAGGTCCATCTGCTCTTTTGGATCTAAATCCTCTGCAGAGGCGAACGCTGATCCGTTGCTTGGGAACGAGTTAAACTCTTTCTACGCTCGCTTTGACTGTAACCGCGGCAACGCGACTCCGCCAAGTGGCGCGTCAGAGGAAATTACTCAGAGCAGCAACAACCACGTGATCTCTGTCTCGGAGGATGAAGTTCGGAGGGCACTCAAGCGTGTGGACGTCAGGAAAGCTGCCGGGCCGGATGGTATTTCAGGTCGTGTTCTACGGTCCTGTGCTGATCAGCTCGCCGGGTTGTTTACATCTATCTTTAATGAGTCCCTCGCTACATCTGTCCCCACCTCCTTCAAAAAATCCACCATCATCCCTGTCCCTAAGAACAGTAAACCCTCTTGCCTAAATGACTATCGTCCAGTGGCTCTCACGTCTATAGTCATGAAGGTCTTTGAGAGACTCATTAAAAACACCATTTGCGCCTTTATTCCTGGCACTTTGGACCCTCTTCAGTTTGCCTATCGTCCCAATAGATCAACTGAAGATGCCATCTCTCATGTCCTCCACTCCTCCCTCACATACATCGACAGCAAAAGTGGGAACTACGTAAGACTGCTATTTATTGACTATAGCTCAGCCTTTAACACCATAGTTCCCACCAAGCTAACCTCCAAACTCCTGGATCTCGGCCTGAATCCTTCTCTCTGCCACTGGATTGAGGACTTCCTCACTGGCAGGCCTCAGGTGGTGAGAATAGGCCAGTCCACCTCCTCCTCCATCACCCTGAGTGTGGGAGCTCCACAGGGCTGTGTTCTGAGCCCCCTGCTCTACTCTCTCTACACGCATGACTGTTTGTCCACACACAGCTCCACCTCTATCATCAAATTTGCTGATGATACTGTTGTCCTGGGCCTCATTTCCAACAACAATGAGACGGCATACTTGGACGAGGTGGAGCATCTAACATCATGGTGCCAGGACAACTGTCTCTCTCTGAATGTTGGCAAGACCAAAGAAATGATTGTGGACTTCAGGAAGAGACAGCAACGGACATACTCCCCCCTCATGATCAGCGGGTCACCAGTAGAGAGAGTGAGCAGCTTCAAGTACCTGGGTGTAAACATCTCCGAGGACCTGACCTGGACTGCTCACATTCAGACAGGTGAAAAAAGCCAGGCAAAGACTGTACCACCTGCGCCAGCTGAGGAAATTCAGGGTTTCACCAGCTATCCTGAAAACTTTCTATTTAGGGGCGATAGAAAGTGTACTAACTCAGTGCATCACAGCGTGGTATGGGAACAGCACCAGTCATGACCGCAAAGCCCTGCAAAGAGTAGTGCGCTTATCCGAGCGTATCTCAGGGTCAGCTCTCCCATCTCTGCAGGACGTCTACACCAAACGCTGCAAAGGTAGAGCTACCAAGATCATCAAGGACTCTAATCACCCTGCAAACCCTCATTTCACGCTGCTGCCATCTGGTAAGCGCTTCCAAGCCTGATGGCCAAAACTGAGAGACTCAGGAGGAGCTTCTTCCCCCAGGCCATCAGACTCCTGAACTTAACGTCACGTGACTTCACTTCAGGATAAACATCGATACACTGACATTGCACTGCACTTTCTGTTCTCGTTGTTACTGTGTAACAACCTGTTCTAAACCTGTTTGCACATTATACTCTTTATACATTTGTTAACCACATATTTATAAGTCTACAGTTTACTCACTGCACAGTCTACTTAAATTATTTTATTCCACTTTATCCTTATTTTTTACCTTTTTTTTTCTCTTGACTTGATTATTTATAATTCTACAGATATATATATAGTACTTTTTTTATCCTATTTCTATATAATTTCCTCCTTGTGTTTTTAACTGTGAATTTGCACTGTCCATGGAGCGGACCTGTTTACATTTCACTGCCGGTTGTATATTCTGTATATAACTGTGTATGTGACAAATAAAACTCTTGAATCTTGAATCTTGAATCTCCAGTGTCTCAACTCAAGGAAATGGTGGACGTAACAATTGGCAATGGCCCTTGGCTTAATTCTCTTTGTAACACAGTTAACACATTTTTTCAAATTTAACATTACACCAGTTTCATATAATGCTTGTGTAACACTTCTTTTACACAAGGATTGTGATGCAGAACTGCTTAGTGGACTGAAAAAGAGACAAGCACACAGTCCAATCAGCTGGACTGATATCGCAAGCACGTTAACATGTGAACTATCACCTAAAGCACAAGCCGCCATCAGATTTCCATAGGTTTGACGTGCACACTGCTGTCATTATTACTACAAAAGGATTTCAGCTTACATGCGTCAGTCCTGCATTGAAAGCATGCATTTGCTTGGGCCAAACTGAAGAGAAACAAATCATTGATTTGTGCTGCTCTGTTTCAGGGTCGTAGATCTGCTCAACGTCACCGCATGCTAACCTTGCAGCCCACGCTGCCCATCTGTCGAATGGGAACACGGAGTGGCTCTCGTTTTAATTATTCAGACTTGTAAGCAACTTTCTGCTCCCTGGGAAGGTGTGGGCTGGAGAAAAATGGGTGGATGTCATCTGAGGCCAGGTGTGCAAATGGCTTCATCCGAGGTGTCCTACTGCCTACAGGAAGAAGGATTGGTTGAAAAGAAAGGTTGAACAGTTTTTCAAGCAGTTTGGGCAAATGCTGCAGAATGTGGTACTGCAGTATCCCGTGCATTTAAAATATCACGTCAAGAACAACAATGCAAAATTCATTAAAGGGTTACTTCACTGATTAGCATTAAGCTTTGTATCAGTAGAAACCCAGTAGTATATTCGAATGACCATGCTTCCCTCCCTCGTGTCCCCCTGAGACAAGAGATTTCTGTATTTTGTGTCTGGAAAAAAACAAAACACAGATGGCGCAAAAATCATCATTTAGCATCATCTGAGGCTTTTTTGGCCAGAGGCTAGCGACTACAGCCAATAGTAGGAGCTAGTTCTGCATGTTTTCAACCCGCCCACAGGGGTGGGATCTCACTCACAGAATGTACAAATAGTGTCAGCCATTGTTTTTTTTAAGCTAAGCTAACAGACTCTTGCTCTGTGGAGAATAGGGATGTGACGGTAAGGAAAGTTTCCCACCGGTTAATCGACATGTGACAACACCGATAAAACTGGTATCACTGGCGGGGGCTTTTCAAATCGCTAACTGTAAACCAAAAGTAAAATGTGCATGGCCGCTTGAGCATTTATAACGGAGCGCTGCAGAGCAAAGCGAGTGTTCTCAATGAATTCCTATGAAAGTTAAGCTTCCATAAGCATGAACTGAAAACGGTCTTGTCTTCTTGTCTGTCAGCTCCTAACTCTCTGATGAATGAAATCCTGCTGTGTGTGTGCTGCGACACTCATTCGGCTCGTGCTGTATTAGTCAGACACGTTAAGTTTTTAATTGTAGTGTCTGTTCTCTCACTGAACTAAATAATTTTATTACAATAAAATTCTGTGACCTCGTAGGGCAGCAAAGCAAGTGCATTCCGGTTCAATCAAGGATTCGGTCTCTCTAAACCCTGTCAGATGGCCCAGTCTGCTGTGATTGGTCAGAAACCAAATGCTCATTATCATATCTGAATCTCCGCTCTTGACACACAGTGACACGAACAAAACGATGGCGTGTGTTTTACTGTATCAATCTCATCAAAGTGGGTTTGCTTTGGCAGCAGAAAACAGCGTCTTCTCCAAATGAACAACACCAACCAAACTCTTCCAGTCTCAGACACAACTAGAGTGTGTGAGGGCGGGGCAAAGAGATGCTGTTCAGCCAATCAAGACCAGAGGCAGGCATTATGCTAATGTATTACAAACCAACATACACATTTAATCATGTTATACATTCTCAAACAAGAACAAATGTAGGGTGGGGCTTGATTTTGTCTGTGTGGAATTGATTGTATGGTTGTGGTTTGCTATTGGCTGCTCACATGTGAGTGACAGGTTGCCCCGCCCTCATCATCAGAGAAGAGAAGAGATGAGATGTCGCTGTTATTCTGATTCAAGATTACCAGGAACATGAATTAAAAAAAATAATAATAATATGTGCACAGATAAATAATTTATAAATACTGCACTATTCCATAAAGTAGGAATTGTCCATTTTGATTTCATGGTGACTTGAAGAGTCTGTCTAAAATATTATTCTGTGGCTTTATGAGCTATCTACCAAAAACAGGACACAACAGCCTTGATTCAGAGCAATCGGATGTCATTTAAAACAAGCAGGGTATTATTAATATGTTCATGATTTTGAAAATAAAAATAAGGAAAAAATACAGGCTTCAAAATCAATTAACCATGTGCATACTATTTTATTTTTCTGTGCTTTGTATGTGCACTTCTATTTTGTATTTTTATTTTTATTTATTTTTACCATTGTGAAATGCACTTTTATTGTGATTTATTATGACACTTGAAAACAATTAATTCTATCCCACACTACAATGAGAAACTCTGAGGACACTGCAACACACTTTCCACATGAATAAAATGCACGTAATTCACAGAAATGCCTGCTGCTTGAAATATAATGGAATTTAGGCTATTAAAACTGCCCTGACTAGTAATTATGGATGGGACATACGGTAGAAGTGTTAGCTGGCGTCTGACATATTGCATTGACCCGTCCCGTAAATCAGAAGCAGTGAGTGAAGGAACTCTACTGGGCTTTGGCCCGGGTTCTAATCTATTAGAAGCGTCTGTTGAATGAAAACAGGACGAGCAGTTGCTCGTGGGACACGTCCATATGACACATCTGTGCCAAAGATTATCCATATCCGACCATATGGTCCAGAGCAGAGAACCGGATCTGCTATTGTATCTTGGCATCTGAGAGCACCTGAAGGGCAGCAGAAGCTCTGTGTCTGAACATTAAACCTGTATAGACACGCAGCGGGCTCATCAAATACACAACCAGTCAAAAGTTTAGAACAATAAATTTATATATATATATATATATATACAATCACACAAACCCGATTCCAAAAAAGTTGTGACTGTACAAATTGTGAATAAAATCAGAATTCAATGAAGTGGAAGTTTCAAATTTCAATATTTTATTCAGAATACAACATAGATGACACATCAAATGTTTAAACTGAGAAAATGTATAATTTTAAGAGAAAAATAAGTTGATTTTAAATTTCATGGCATCAACACATCTCAGAAAAGTTGGGACAAGGCCATGTTTCCCATTGTGTGGCATCCCCTCTTCTTTTTCTAACAGTCTGCAAACGTCTGGGGACTGAGGAGACAAGCTGCTCAAGTTTAGGAATAGGAATGTTGTCCCATTCTTGTCTAATACAGGCTTCTAGTTGCTCAACTGTCTTAGGTCTTCTTTGTGGCATCTTCCTCTTTATGATGCGCCAAATCATGTTGCCAATTGACCTAATAAGTTGCAGATTGGTCCTCCAGCTGTTCCTTATATGTACATTTAACTTTTCCGGCCTCTTATTGCTACCTGTCCCAACTTTTTTGGAATGTGTAGCTCTCATGAAATCCAAAATGAGCCAATATTTGGCATGACATTTCAAAATGTCTCACTTTCAACATTTGATATGTTATCTATATTCTATTGTGAATAAAATATAAGTTTATGAGATTTATAAATTATTGCATTCCTTTTTTATTCACAAGTTGTACAGTGTCCCAACTTTTTTGGAATCGGGTTTATGTGTGTGTGTGTGTGTGTGTGTCTGTATGTATGCATGTATGTATGTATGCTCTTTTGGATCTAAATCCTCTGCAGAGGTGAACGCTGATCTGTTGCTCGTGAACGAGTTAAACTCTTTCTATGCTCGCTTTGACTGTAACCGCGGCAACGCGACTCCGCCAAGTGGCGCGTTAGAGGAAATTACTCAGAGCAGCAACAATCACGTGATCTCTGTCTCGGAGGATGAAGTTCGGAGAGCACTCAAGCGTGTGGACGTCAGGAAAGCTGCCGGGCCGGATGGTATTTCAGGTCGTGTTCTGCGGTCCTGTGCTGATCAGCTCGCCGGGTTGTTTACATCTATCTTTAATGAGTCCCTCGCTACATCTGTGGTCCCCACCTCCTTCAAAAATCCACCATCATCCCTGTCCCTAAGAACAGTAAACCCTCTTGCCTAAATGACTATCGTCCAGTGGCTCTCACGTCTATAGTCATGAAGGTCTTTGAGAGACTCATTAAAAACACCATTTGCGCCTTCATTCCTGACACTTTGGACCCTCTTCAGTTTGCCTATCGTCCCAATAGATCGACTGAAGATGCCATCTCTCATGTCCTCCACTCCTCCTCACTCACATCGACAGCAAAAGTGGGAACTACGTAAGGCTGCTATTTATTGACTATAGCTCAGCCTTTAACACCATAGTTCCCACCAAGCTAACCTCCAAACTCCTGGATCTCGGCCTGAATCCTTCTCTCTGCCACTGGATTGAGGACTTCCTCACTGGCAGGCCTCAGGTGGTGAGAATAGGCCAGTCCACCTCCACCTCCATCACCCTGAGTGTGGGAGCTCCACAGGGCTGTGTCCTGAGTCCCCTGCTCTACTCTCTCTACACACATGACTGTTTGTCCACACACAGCTCCACCTCTATCATCAAATTTGCTGATGATACTGTTGTCCTGGGCCTCATTTCCAACAACGAGACGGCATACTTGGACGAGGTGGAGCATCTAACATCATGGTGCCAGGACAACTGTCTCTCTCTGAATGTTGGCAAGACCAAAGAAATGATTGTGGACTTCAGGAAGAGACAGCAACGGACATACTCCCTCATGATCAGCGGGTCACCAGTTGTGAGCAGCTTCAAGTACCTGGGAGTAAACATCTCCGAGGACCTGACCTGGACTGCTCACATTCAGACACAGGTGAAAAAGCCAGGCAAAGACTGTACCACCTGCGCCAGCTGAGGAAATTCAGGGTTTCACCAGCTATCCTGAAAACTTTTCTATTTAGGGGCGATAGAAAGTTTTAACTCAGTGCATCACAGCGTGGTATGGGAACAGCACCAGTCATGACCGCAAAGCCCTGCAAAGAGAGTGCGCTTATCCGAGCGTATCTCAGGGTCAGCTCTCCCGTCTCTGCAGTCTACACCAAACGCTGCAAAGGTAGAGCTACCAAGATCATCAAGGACTCTAATCACCCTGCAAACCCTCATTTCACGCTGCTACCGCCAGCGCTTCCAAGCCTGATGGCCAAAACTGAGAGACTCAGGAGGAGCTTCTTCCCCAGGCCATCAGACTCCTGAACTCAGTCACTTAACATCACGTGACTTCACGTCAGGATAAACATCGATACACTGACATTGCACTGCACTTTCTGTTCTCGTTGTTACTGTGTAACAACCTGTCATAAACCTGTTTGCACATTATACTCTTTATACATTTGTTAACCACATATTTATAAGTCTACAGTTTACTCACTGCAAAGTCTACTTCAATTATGTTATTCCACTTTATCCTTATTTGTTACCTTTTTTTTTTCTCTTGACTTGATTATTTATAATTCTACAGATATAGACATATATATATATATATAGAGAGTACTTTTTTTTTATATCCTATTTCTATTATAATTTCTTCCTTGTGTTTTTAACTGTGAATTTGCACTGTCCATGGAGCGGACCTGTTTACATTTCACTGCCGGTTGTATATTCTGTATATAACTGTGTATGTGACAAATAAAACTCTTGAATCTTGAATCTTGAATGTGTATATATATATATATATATATAATATACACACACACACACACCACATAACATTATGTCTACCTACCTAATATTGTGTTGGTCCCCCTTTTGCTGCCAAAACAGCTCTGATCCATTGAGGCATGGACTCCACTAGACCCCTGAAGGTGTGCTGTGGTATCTGGCACCAAGATGTTAGCAGCAGATCCTTTAAGTCCTGTAAGTTGCGAGGTGGGGCCTCCATGGATCGGATTTGTTTGTTCAGCACATCCCACAGATGCTTGATTGGATTGAGATCTGGGGAATTTGGAGGCCAAGTCAACACCTCAAACTCGTTGTTGTGCTCCTCAAACCATTCCTGAACAATTTTTCTTTTGTGGAAAAAAACCCATTATCAAATCACCTTTATTTATATAGTGCTTTTAACAAGTCCAATTGTTTCAAAGCAGCTTCACATTGTTAACAGGAAAATAATGCAACAGAATTTGTACAGCCGTTCTGGTGAAACGGTGATGTTATCCAGCTCATTTCAAGTATCATATAGCGTCAATGTGGGCAGATCGGTAATATAGATGAAATTTAGGTGTCCCCAGCTGAGCAAGCCAAAAGCCAGAGGCAACGGTGGCAAGGAACCAAAACTCCTTCAGGGTCAGAATGGAGAAAAAAACCTTGGGAGAAACCAGGCTCAGTCGGGGTGCCAGTTCTCCTCTGGCCGACGAACAAACAGTGTATGATTATAATTCTGGCAACATAGCAGGTCTTAATTCATATTAGGCAAACAGATATTTGTTAGATTATTCGAGAGATTGGAGTCGTCACGCCAAAGACGGGTTTAATGAGGATGTCGTGTCGATGCAGCATTTACGGGGGGAGTTTATTTGACATGTTCTCTGCAGACACTTCAGGGATGCGTTGGTCATGTCCAGGCGCTGGTCCACCATCTGATCTGGATACAGCCTGGATCCGGCTGACTGCAGTAAACCTCGGGATAAACAGAGAGACTAACATTAGCGTAGATGCCATTCTTCTTATGATGTAACGAGTACATCAGGTGTTATGGAAGTGTTCGGTTCCGGCTGACCTAGTTAATGCAGCCTATCAATCATTTACTGATTTGAGTAATAGAAATTGATAATGTTTTATGTGTAAGCCATAGTAAAGAGATGCGTTTTTAGTCTAGATTTAAACTGACAGTGTGTCTGCTTCCCGAACAATGCTAGGAAGACTGTTCCAGAGTTTAGGCGCTAAATAGGAAAAGGATCGACCGCCTGCAGTTGATTTTGATATTCTAGGTATTATCAACTGGCCAGAGTTTTGAGACCGCAATAGACGTGATGGAGTATAATGCGTTAAGAGCTCGCTCAAGTACTGGGGAGCTAAACCATTTAGTGCTTTGTAAGTAATAAGCAAGATTTTAAAATGTATACGATGTTTAATAGGGAGCCAGTGCAGTGTTGACAGAACCGGGCTAATATGGTCATACTTCCTTGTTCTAGTAAGAGCTCGTGCTGCTGCGTTTTGGACCAGCTGGAGTTTGTTTATTAAGCGAGCAGGGCAACCACCCAGTAAAGCATTACAGTAATCTAGCCTTGAGGTCATGAACGCATGAATTAACTGTTCAGCATTTTGCATCGAAAGGATGTGCCGTAATTTAGATATATTTTTAAGATGGTAGAATGCAGTTTTACAGATGTTAGAAACGTGGCTTTCAAATGAAAGATTGGTATCAAAGAGCACACCCAGGTTCCTAACTGACGACGAGGACTTGACAGAGCAGCCATCGAGTGTTAGACAGTATTCTAGGTTACTACTTGCAGAGTTTTTTTGTCCAATAATTAAAAAAAAAATTTTTTCGGAATTAAGTTGCAGGAAATTACTAGACATCCAATGTTTTATATCAGCTATGCATTCCGTTAATCTTGTGAATTGGTAAGTTTCGTCAGGGCGTGAAGAAATATAGAGCTGAGTATCATCAGCATAACAGTGAAAACTAATGCCATGCTTCCTAATGATATCTCCCAGTGGTAACATGTACAGGGTGAAGAGCAACGGTCCTAGCACCGAGCCCTGCGGTACTCCATACTGAACTTGTGATCGGTGTGACATCTCTTCATTTACTGCTACAAACTGATAACGGTCAGATAAGTATGATTTAAGCCATGCCAATGCAGTTCCACTAATGCCAACATAATTTTCGAATCTATTCAAAAGAATGTTGTGGTCGATAGTATCGAATGCAGCGCTAAGATCGAGTAACACTAATAGAGAGATACAACCACGATCGGATGATAAAAGTAAATCATTTGTAACTCTGATGAGAGCAGTCTCAGTACTATGATACGGTCTAAATCCTGACTGGAAATCCTCACAGATACCATTTCTTTCTAAAAGGAACATAATTGTGAAGACACTACATTTTCCAGTATTTTTGACAGGAAGGGTAGATTTGAGATCGGCCTATAATTGACTAATTCTGTAGGATCAAGTTGAGGTTTTTAATAAGTGGTTTGATAATAGCCAACTTAAACGTTTTGGTACATATCCTAATGACAAAGATGAGTTAATGATATTAAGAAGAGGATCTATGACCTCTGGTAGCATCTCTTTTAATAGCCTAGTCGGTATAGGGTCGAGCATACATGTTGTTGATTTAGATGATTTAACGAGTTCTCCTATAGCAGTGAATGAATGTATTTTTTTCTCAGTGACACAACAATGCTCTGTCTCATGTGACACTGTAGTAGACGGCTGCATGGTTATAATTTTCTTCCTAATATTATCGATCTTACACGTAAAGAAGTTCATAAAGTCATTACTGCTGTGCTGTTTACAACCATCAGAAGTAGAAGCTTTATTTTTGGTTAACTTAGCCACTGTATCAAATAAATACCTAGGGTTGTGTTTGTTTTCTTCTAAGAGAGTCGAGAAATAAGCAGATCTAGCAGTTTTTACGGCCTTTCTGTATGCGATCATGCTCTCTTTCCATGAATTACGAAAAACCTCTAATTTTGTTTTCTTTCAGCTGCGCTCCATTTTTCTGGCTGCTGTTTTAAGGGCCTGGGTGTGCTCGTTGTACCACGGCGTTGGACTATTTTCTTTAATCTTCTTTAAGCGCCGGGGAGCAACTGTGTCTAAAGTGCTGGAAAAAAGAGAGTCAATAGTTTCTGTTGCAAAATCGAGTTCCTCTAGGCTATCTGGGATGCTGAGGAGATGAAACTGATGAGGAAAATTATTTAAAAAGCAATTTTTAGTGGCGGCAGTGATAGTTCTGCCATATTTGAAGCGAGGGGACAGCTTTGCAGCCTTAGCTAAATTAAGTATACATGGTACTAGGTAATGATCTGAGATGCTGTCGCTCTGCTGCAGAATTTCAACGGTATCAACATTTATTCCATGTGACAATATTAGGTCTACCATATGATTTAAGGCGATGAGTGGGTCCTGACACGTGTTGCCTTACTCCAATAGAGTTTAGAATGTCTCTAAATGCTAATCCCAATGAGTCTTTTCATTATCTACATGGATATTAAAATCACCAACAATTAGTACTTTATCTGCAGCCAGTACTAACTCGGATAGAAAGTCAGCAAATTCTTTGATAAAGTCTGTATTGTGCCCTGGTGGCCTGTATACAGTAGCCAACACAAATGTCAAACGGGATTTATCAATTACACTACATAATGCTACATAAAGCACCAAAACTTCAAAAGAATTATATTTGAAACTAGACTTCTGAGTAATACTGAAGATATTATTATAAATTACAGCAACCCCTCCCCTTTACCTTTCAGACGCTGGCTCGTGTTTATAACAATAATCTTGTGTGGTGGACTCATTTAAAGTAATGTAGTCATCAGGTTTTAGCCAGGTTTCTGTCAAACACAGCACATCTAGATTATTATCTGTAATTATATCATTAACAATAAGTGCTTTTGGGGAAATGGATCGAATATTCAGCAACCCGAGCTTTATCATTTGATCATCTGTATTATATCTGTTGTTTATTCGTTTGACATCAATTAAGTTTTTACTGTTGAATGGTCTTGATGTTTTTTGTATTTACTAATTCGGGAACAGACACAGTCTCTATGTGATAATATCTAGGTGAAAGAGTCTCTATGTGTTGGGATTTATCTGACTTCTGTAACGGGAGACAGCTAGCAGACGGTCGGGTAAGCCAGTCCGTCTGCTTCCTGACCTGGGCCCCAGTTAGTCAAGGTTTAGCTTTAATACTATATGCCAAATTACTAGAGAGAAGAGCAGCACCACTCCAAGAAGGATGGATGCCGTCCCTCTTCAACAGGTCAGGTCTGCCCCAAAAGCTTTTCCAATTGTCTATGAACCCTATGTTATTTTGCGGACACCACTTAGACAACCAGCCATTGAGTGATGATAGTCTGCTAAGTATCTCATCACTCCTTTTAACAGGGAGCGGACGAGAACAAAAAACTGCATCTGCCATCGTACTTGCAAGTTCACACACCTCTTTAATGTTAATTTTGGTGATCTCCGACTGGCGAAGTCCGTGACGTTCCGTGTAATAGAATCACCAATAACTAGGGCACTTTTAACAGGATTCTCAGTGGGTGTGTCACTGAGTGGGCAGAACCTGTTTGATGTTCTAATTGGAACGGAAGAGTGGTTTTTTGATCCGCGACTATGCCGTCTGACCGTCACCCAAGTGCCCTGCTGCACGGGCTCTACAGCTGGAACCGAACAATGTACAACGTTCACTAAACTAGTTGCATCCAGAGCAGTGTCTAAAGCTGTTACATTCTCACTACTCTCAAATAAAGTCTGGATGCGTGTCTCTAATTCTGAAATCTTCTCCGTCAGCCTGACTATCTCCTTACATTTATCACCTGTGAAGCCCTGCTCGCCAACAGAGACAGATACACTAAACATGAAACATGCGGTGCAAGTGACAATGACTGGAGAAGAAGACATGGCTTACCGTATTTGTTGATTAATCCAATTTACCAAAGTTGTTTGATGGAGTCTATTTACTAATCCAACTCACCACAGTTGTTTAGTGAACTCAGAAAACAGGAAACCCGGGTGCAGAGATAGCAAGCTAACAGGCTAGCGAAAAGCTAACGTGTGATAGTGATTTAGATTAAAAGCTAGTGATGTCAGATTTAATGTGGTAGGCAGTGTTAGACAATATATGAAGACGAGTAGGTTATAATTAGCAGTTTAAACAACAGAGAATTATATCAAATAAAAATCCCAAAAGAGCAGAGCACATGTGAGCACAGCAGCAATAGCAAACAGGGTAGACAGGAGCAATCGAAGACAGGAGCATGGTCTGCAACAATGCTTAGGTAGGTGGTACGTGTCAAAGTAACATCCACATGGATGGCAGGACCCAAGGTTTCCCAGCAGAACATTGCCAAAAGCATCACACTGCCTCTGCCGGCTTGCCGCCTTCCCATAGTGCATCCTGGTGCCATGTGTTCCTGAGGTAAGCCACGCACACACACCCGGCCATCCACGTGATGTAAAAGAAAACGTGATTCATCAGTCCAGGCCACCTTCTTCCATTGCTCCGTGATCCAGTTCTGATGCTCACGTGCCACTAAAGGCCAGCCTTCGCACCCCACGTGCATCAATGAGCCTTGGCCGCCCATGAGTTCAAGAGTTCAAGAGTTTTATTTGTCACATACACAGTTATATACAGAATATACAACCGGCAGTGAAATGTAAAATGTAAAACTGGCCACCGGCCATGACCCTGTGGCCGGTTCACCACTGTTCCTTCCTTGGAGCACTTTTGATAGATCCTGACCACTGCAGACCGGGAATACCCCACAAGCACTGCAGTTTTAGAGATGCTCTGATCAAGTCGTCTAGCCATCACAATCTGGCCCTTGTCAAACTCGCTCAAATCCTTACGCTTGCCCATTTTCTCCTGCTTCTAACACATCAACTTTGAGGACAAAATGTTCACTTGCTGCCTAATATATCCCACCCACTAACAGGAGCCGTGATGAAGAGATGATCAGTGTGTGTGTGTGTATATATATTGCCATAATGCAAACACTATCATAAAAAGAAAATTGATAAATATTTCTATTCTTTGTTTTAATGTAATTATGCAAATGAAGAAGATAGTGTGCTTCTGTTCGAATAACAAAACGCATATGTTAATATTATATTTTGAACATGATTTTGAATCTCCAGGATATGTTATTCTGGTCTCCTCCTTGGTGGTTTCAACTTTTCTTACCTCAAGGGACATTCACTCTATTTGGGTTCACAGTCTGATTGGCTTGGATCGAGCTTATAATATTTGTTTAACACACGCAGCAGATCAGCAGCTCAAACATCTGTATCATTGACTGATGCTGAACTGCTGCATCATAACCTGATGAAACCAGCAGGGTCTCCATCTGCTTCATCAGCATCAGACGGCATCATTGACTCTCATGATGTCACGTCCGGATGTAAAGAGTCACGTGACACCTGCGAGTCAGGAGGACGACGAGCCCCATTTGTCTTTCTAATTGTATTCTTTCGCTCAGTGCATCGATTTATTGCACCTGCTGGAAAAGCAATTCAGTGCTTCTCCGAGGGCACAGCTTTCAAACCCTTATGAATCGCGTGTCGCTGCAGTTTAACTTTAGAAAAAAATGCACCTTCTGATTATGCTTATGGCATGAGGTATGAAAACAGTAATTAAATATGCAACAGCACAGGACTCATAACTTATTGAGACTTTTGCCTTTTCCTGACAAATTGTCCTTTTTAGACTCATTAGGCAAGTCATGCATGTAGCATTTCATCTGCATAAAGAACAGGAAAATAATTGCTTCCTTGATATGTTGGGTTCTGGTAATGAATTATTAAAAGATCACAAATATCCAGTTCCGCTTTTGGTTTGGTGTGTTGACACCACAGTCAATGCCTCAGTCAATAATTCAGCCCAGAAAAGGAAACACCGCCTGCTTTGAAGAATATTATTTTTTAAAAAAAAAAAAAAGAGAGAGAGAGAGAGAGAGAGAGAGAGAGAGAGAGAGAGATTACTTTGAAACTGGGAGGGAATTCATCTCCCCGGACTCGTATCTCATTCTGAATATAGATGAATGTATCAAGTCATGTGATCGCTCGCCTTGACTACAGTATGTGCTCATATAAAACTCATTTGCATTGACGCTAAGCAATAGTCTTTTCTTTATTGTCTAAAAGTAGCTTTGTGTCAATCTGCCAGTGTTATTATAATAATAATAGTTGATTGTGAAGGGGCTTCAAAGGAGATTCTACTGCCGTTACAGGACAATAATCCACTCAGGTCTCACACACTTCCTCTGCAGTCGCACAAAGTCACACACTTCTGCAGATGCAGAAAGTACAGCATGGTCTCATAAACAGAAGGTGTGTGTTTTTCAAAGCATACATTATATTAGTTATAACAGCAATATCAGCACAGGAGCCGTTTCACCGTTTGTATCACTCCACTTGCAGCGACTGTCATGGAGAAAATCTGTTCTAAGAAAATGTGCTTAATTGTTGTTATGATTTTGTGGTATAATAAGTTTGTAATTGCATATGTATTGCTTTGGTGCAGATGTGTGTATCAAATGAAATCAAATCACCTTTATTTATATATCGCTTTTTACAATGCCGATTGTTTCAAAGCAGCTTCACAGTGTTAACAGGAAATTAATGCAACAGAATTTGATTCGGCTGTACAGCCGCTCTGGTGAAACGGTGATGTTATCCAGCTAATTTCAATTATCATATAGTGTCAATGCGGGCAGATCGGTAATATAGATGAAATTTAGGTATGTGCAAGTATGTTTATGTGTAGGTTTGTTATGTGTGTATGTGCAGGTGTGTGTATGTGTGTGTGTGCGTGTATGTGCAGGTGTGTGTATGTGGTGTGTGTATATGGTGTGTGTATGTGCAGGTGTGTGTATGTGTGTATACGGTGTGTGTATGTGCAGGTGTGTTTATGTGTGTATGTGGTGTGTGTATGTGCAGGTGTGTTTATGTGTGTATGTGGTGTGTGTATGTGCAGGTGTGTTGTGTGTGTGTGTGTGTGTGTGTGTGTGTGTGTGTGTGTGTGTGTGTGTATGTGCAGGTGTGTTGTGTTGTGTGTATGTGCAGGTGTGTTATGTGTGTATGTGGTGTGCATGTGCAGGAGTGTGTATGTGGTGTGTGTGTGGTGTGTGTATGTGCAGGTGTGTGTATGTGCGTTGTGTGTGTGTGTGTGTGTGTGTATGTGCAGGTGTGTTATGTGTATATGGTGTGTGTATGAGGAAGGCTGATTTGTCACTAACCACTGCAGAACAGGGAGAATTGAAAACCGTTGTTTTAAAACCCGCTGATAAAAAATAATCCTATTATTTGAAGAGCAACTCTGAAACCGTACTGGAGTGGGGCTGAGCTCAAGATATGAGCTGAACAAATTCATCCCATAATACGCTTAAATGAAGGTGTGGCCATTTTATTTTCAAGTGCTTTTTAAAGTTGCAGCTCTTCACATTAGGCACTCTTTGCTTTAACATGCATAACTGTGTTTGATACTTGTTTCATAATTACAGTATCTCCACCAGAGTCGTATTGATTATAATGTATAATAAACGGTGTAAATTAATTTGAAGTACAAAGTTGTTTAAAAAAAAAAAAAAAAAAAACTAACAAAAAGCTCATTCACAATATGAAATAAAAATAAAAAATAAAGTAATATTATTACTATTTTTTTGTTTTATGTTTTTATCTTTTCTTTTATTATATTTTCTTTTGTTTTTAATTAAATTTTATTTCTATTATATTTTCTTTTATTTTGATTGTATTTTATTATTTTCTTTTTTATATTTTATTTATTATTTTATTTTAATTGTATTTTATTATTTTAATTTATTTTTTTATTATAGTATATTTTATTTTATTAATTTATTGTATTGTATTTTATTATTTTTGTTTTATTTTACTTTATTTATTATTTAATTAAATTAAATTGAATTATTTCATTGTATTTTATTTAATTAATTTTTTTATTTACAAAACAGCCCTCTGGGATATAAAAGAAATTCAATAAACAAACAACTCTGTTCATAACAGTATTCAACGTCACGCATTTAGATTTTCCTGGTGTAATATTCAGTATCTGATTTCAATCACCTTGTCTAAGACGCGGAGCAGGAAGAGACTGAGAGGCCTGCTGGGAAGGCGGAGGTTAAGTTCCAGTTGGACAGGATCAAGAACAGCCCAATCTGTTGTCTTGGCATTAGTGTGGCTCAACAGAAAGGGAGATGAATTTAAGAGTGCCTACGGTAATCAGCAGAAGAACAGACGGAAAGGTTAACCCATTAAAGTCTACTGTATCATATCGGATATGCAAATAAGACATCTAAACAATCACACACAACCTACTACACATCTTCTGTCGGAAGAGCAAGTAAAAGCTTTTAGTATAATTGTACAAACCTTCAGCTCGTGCTTCACGTGTCTTTCTGCTGTGAAATCTGCCCTGATTGTTAACAAGTAAACATAAGAATAACTTTGATATTGTTAGTAATATTTCCAGATAGGGATGTAATGTTACATAGGAAAAAGCAACAAATCCCCAATGCTATGTTTATTTTAATTTAGTACAGACAGTAGTGCAAATTACAGTTCGGTGGCATTTAGTCCCCCTGAGGTAGTGTACAGTACACACTCCTTTACTGTACAAACGCAGTGCTCTCTTGCATAGGTCATTTTTTTGTAGGGCTGATAAAAACATGTGTGTGTCACAATCAGCTACAAAACAAAATCTCTTGTGTTATAAAAGTACAAAATAATAGAATAATGAAAACTTGTGCAGAGATTTGTTTTCTTTGCGCATGAGAGTTCATTAACATGCGGTGGCAATGACGGATGCACAAAGTTCAATATTACGCTTTTAAAAAAAAAAAAAAATCACAGAAAGATGAGCGAGAAGGAGAAAAAGAGTCTGCTTCACCTTTCCACAAGGACATGGCAGGTGAAGCTATTTCCAGGACACACATATTTCATTCAGCGCCACAATGCCAAATGATTTAGTCTCATTATAAGAGGTTCGAGTTCCTGGGTTCGAGTCCCGCTTGGAGTGGGCGGTTCAAACAGGAGGGGTTACATTGGTGCCGTGACCCGGATGGGAGTGGGGTTTAGGGGAGTGAGTGTAACGGAGGCCAGCTAGTAGTTGCTGTGCGAGTAAACTTCACTCCTCTGACCTCAAGAGATGCTCCTTGTTAGCCTGCTTGTTAGAGCGTCCGACTCTCATGCCGGTGGACCAGGGTTCGAGTCCCACTTGGAGCGGGTGGTTCGAACAGGAGGGGTTACACATACAGATAAGAGTAAGACATCAGTCGAAACTCTTCGAGTATTCTTATTACACTCACAATAAAAACAAAACATTGTGCTTTTGTAAAATAAAGAAAACAAACAGGATGCTGCTTTGTGGAGTGCGTCACAAAAGCGAATCAAAACTCAGCACGTAGGCTACTAGCAAACTCCTGCGTTCATCTTGAACTCTTGTTTTGAGTTGGTGCATAGATCGTCAAAATGGGTGACCAGATGTCCCATTTTATTCCAGGACAGTCCCGTATTTCAGCTCTTTTCTTAGTGTGTCCACTCATGAAAAAATGTCATGTTTTGTCCCGTATTTCGTTGTGTTGTGGCTTGATTTAGTTGTGTTGTGGCTTTTCCGTTGTGTTGTGGCTTGATTTCGTTGTGTTGTGGCTTGATTCCGTTGTGTTGTGGCTTTTCCGTTGTGTTGTGGCTTGATTTAGTTGTGTTGTGGCTTTTCCGTTGTGTTGTGGCTTGATTTCGTTGTGTTGTGGCTTTTCCGTTGTGTTGTGGCTTTTCTGTTGTGTTGTGGCTTGATTCCGTTGTGTTGTGGCTTGATTTCGTTGTGTTGTGGCTTGATTCCGTTGTGTTGTGGCTTTTCCGTTGTGTTGTGGCTTGATTCCGTTGTGTTGTGGCTTTTCCGTTGTGTTGTGGCTTGATTCCGTTGTGTTGTGGCTTTTCCGTTGTGTTGTGGCTTGATTTAGTTGTGTTGTGGATTTTCCGTTGTGTTGTGGCTTGATTCCGTTGTGTTGTGGCTTTTCTGTTGTGTTGTGGCTTGATTCCGTTGTGTTGTGGCTTGATTCCGTTGTGTTGTGGCTTTTCTGTTGTGTTGTGGCTTGATTCCGTTGTGTTGTGGCTTGATTCCGTTGTATTGTGGCTTGATTCCGTTGTGTTGTGACTTGATTCCGTTGTGTTGTGGCTTGATTTCGTTGTGTTGTGGCTTGATTTCGTTGTGTTGTGGCTTGTTTCCGTTGTGTTGTGGCTTTTCCGTTGTGTTGTGGCTTTTCCGTTGTGTTGTGGCTTGATTCCGTTGTGTTGTGGCTTTTCTGTTGTGTTGTGGCTTGATTCCGTTGTGTTGTGGCTTTTCCGTTGTGTTGTGGCTTTTCCGTTGTGTTGTGGCTTGATTTCGTTGTGTTGTGGCTTGATTCCGTTGTGTTGTGGCTTGATTCCGTTGTGTTGTGGCTTTTCCGTTGTGTTGTGGCTTGATTTCGTTGTGTTGTGGCTTTTCCGTTGTGTTGTGGCTTTTCCGTTGTGTTGTGGCTTGATTCCGTTGTGTTGTGGCTTTTCTGTTGTGTTGTGGCTTGTTTCCGTTGTGTTGTGGCTTGATTCCGTTGTGTTGTGGCTTTTCCGTTGTGTTGTGGCTTGATTTTCGTTGTGTTGTGGCTTGATTCCGTTGTGTTGTGGCTTGATTCCGTTGTGTTGTGGCTTTTCCGTTGTGTTGTGGCTTGATTTCGTTGTGTTGTGGCTTTTCCGTTATGTTGTAGCTTAATTTTGTTGTGTTGTGGCTTTTCCGCTGTGTTGTAGCTTAATTCCGTTGTGTTGTGGCTTGGTGTGGCTTGATTCCGTTGTGTTATGGTTTGATTTCGCAGTGTTGTGGCTTGTTGTGTTGTGGTTTGATTTCGTTGTGTTGTGGCTTGTTGTGTTGTGGTTTGATTTCGCAGTGTTGTGGCTTGTTGTGTTGTGGTTTGATTCCGTTGTGTTATGGTTTGATTTCGCAGTGTTGTGGCTTGTTGTGTTGTGGTTTGATTTCGTTGTGTTGTGGCTTGTTGTGTTGTGGATTGATTCCATAGTGTTGTGGTTTGATTTTGTCACTACTGGGCCACTGTAAAGACGGGATGTTAGAGAGTGCGCTATGGCACTATGAGAGGCACTATGATGTCAAAGAAACGCATGTGTGCATTTAACAAGGACCTTCAAAAAGAGTTTATCAAATTATTATGCACAGTAAGCCGTAAAAAGGACTCAAGTGCGGTTTTCTTTGCGCCTGAATGATCAAATACAGTTGTCAAAATGCCCATTATGTGGAGTAACTATCTCACGTAAATACAGTCGGTATGGATGAGGAGATTGTAAACGGCTCAGTGAAAACGGCAGATACATGTTAGTGTATTAGATTCAAGCATCCGGTCTTAAAGGGGCAGAGATCTAAAGTCTGTGTCATTAATGTTAATCAAACTAAAAATTGTGTATACATGTTAAATAAACCTGAAAAACATAGTTTATTTGCCTTGATCTCTATTATTTGTCAATACATACATCAATGAATTGCATTGCATTATATGTAACTACAGAGAATTATTCATAAAACTGAAACTTCTGGTTACACTTTAATTTAGGGGTGAAGTACATTTTACTTAAGTACCGAGTGATATTAATGGATAATGTACTTACCATACAGTTAGAATTTGGTTTAGGGTTAGTTACTTGTAACTATGTCACCTTAAAATAAAGTGTTACCATTTTTTTTTTTTTTCTTCATTAACCTCAGTAAATATTTGTTTTCTCTCATTTGCAGTGCACTTTACCCATGAATGACGAGCTGACACATGACCTCTTCCCGTAAAGCGGCTCTACGCTCCAGAGATTAATGAACAGAAGCGGCTGCCCAAACATCAGAGGCTCCATAACATCCTGCAGTATCTGCGGCTCTGTCTCCTGACAGCCAGCCTCGGTGAGCATCTATTGTTCGATGTTGAGCGCCTCCATTTCCCCAGGCGGTAGAGGTTAGGGCACAGATCCACCTTGCTCCATTGCCCCAGACATCTTAAACCTATTTGAAACAAATGAGCTTCGCTCTGAAGCAAGGCCAAGGCCCAGGAATCAATCTAATTGAGAGAAGGGGGCTTACAAAAGAGCTCGCAAGCACTTTTGAACATCGCTCTAGAGCCAACATTAAGGGAAGCATTTCTTCCACTTCTCTCCTCAACTAATCCAGCCTCAAATCCCTAAGCTGTGTCAATGCGGGATTCTGTCTGGAAGTAACAAGCAGGAGTGTCGGGCTTAGCCGGGATCGAAGGTCCAGAAACTCAAATTATGCTTGAGGCTTTGCAGTAGTTGAGCAAAAACCAAAAGCTGAACATCATGTGTGGCATCAACTCAGAGATTATTCTACGATAATGCATTTGGACCTGTGAAAGGTTACATGTGAAACTGAATTGATGTCCTTTTACTTTTGCCCTTTATCACTGACAGTATGGATGGTAGAGCAAGAACAAGAGAGTGAGCTATTATCTCAATTAGGTTATATCCTTCTGTAGAAGATTTGCCAACCGTTCCGTATAATAAGGAATCGTCCCATATTTAAGGCATCAGTGAAGCATTCCGTATGAAAGCCATACAGAACACAGTTTGTCCCGTAGAGCATACGCTCTAAACTGAGAATTAATCATTCCTTTGAGACAAATCAGTTTGATTTGCGAACATAGCCGTTCGCTTTAAGACCCAGCAGAATCCTATACCAGTGCCGGCCGGTGGCTCCCGCTTCACAGAGAGTGGCTCACTCGTGTAAGTTTTCCTGTAGCTCAAACAATAAGAGTGTGGCGCTAGCAACGCCAAGGCCATGGGTTCGATTCCCAGGGAAAGCAAGAACTGACAAAAAAAACAACAAATGTGTACCTTGAATGCAATGTAAGTCGCTTTGGATAAAAGTGTCTGCCAAATGCGTAAATGTAAAGTTAATGTTGTTAAATAGAGAAGGAGAAGAACATTTTAGATATTTAGTCTCAAGTATAATTTATTCATACATGGTTGCAACAACTTTTAGCTCAAACATGTCAGTGCCATTGTTTAAAAAAAAAAAATACTGGCTGAAATTTCAGAGATGTTCAGTTATTATGCTTTCAAATTGTATGGCATCTATGTATCTTCCTGAAAAAACCAAACAAAAAAACAACTTTTAAGTTTTTTTTAAGTTTTTTTTTTTTTTTGTTCGTTTCAACATTATTTGTTGTTCAGAAAATGTGTGACCATTGAAAATGTGTACCAATTTACTCATGGAGTCACACTGAGATCCCTATATCTCTGGAAATTATTGGTCCTTAAAAATTAAGAAACCAAAAGTAAAAAGTGTTTTATGAATTGGAATCTAAAAAGGGGAGCAAACTTTGATCAAAAAATCAAAGTGCTTTTCCCCATTTTTGAATCAACGCTCACCGTTGGCATATAATGCAACACAGATTGATAAAGTCAACAGATTTCACTAATAGAGCTGCCAATCTCTGTGTGAAAATACAATAATAATGCTGCCATCTTTCTAAAGTCATTTTACACCCCTTTGAAAATTGTCATTCTGACCCCCACTACAAAATATTGAATTACTCAGTAAATATACATCCATCACATTTAATATTTTGTCTTTCTTCAGAAACAACATTAACAAAGTCAAAAATTTGAGCCGGGTAAAGTTTCTGGAATTTGGTTGATTTTGACATGGAATGACCCAAATGCGTTTGTCTGAGAACCTTTTACCCGCAGATACTGAAATTACATACACTGTGTGGTACAGTACAAATATATTGAGTGTCCCTTATTCTCCTATAAAGAACCACGATTGTCCCTCGTTTTCTTTTCCTCAAGTTGGCAACCCTATTCTGTAGAGTTGAAGAGATCTTGGAAAAACAGTCCTATTTGAACAGGACCAGTTTTCAAAATATTACAATTAAGGTAATGCTAGTCAAAAACACACGAGGAGAACCGGTGGGATCAGTAATCACAGACATTCGGACATGGAGTTAGCTGAAAATCATGTAATGGTTACTTCACATTTTAGCAGTGTTGGGGAAGCTACTCTGGGACTGTAGTTTGACAAGCTACAAGCTACTTAAAAATGAAAGTAGTTAAACTACAGTCAAGGTACCCATGTGAAAAAGTAGTTAGATACACTACAAGTTACTACCGAAAGGTAGCTAGCTACATTGAAATGTTTTAAGTTAAATGTTTGGGGTTTAAAACAACACAATGCAATGCAATTATGATAACTATCCAAACATACAATACTCAAATGTAGTCTATATCTCAAACTGACTGTCAAAGTGCAAAATCGTTACAAATGTCACATCAATGCAAGAACCAAATATAAGCAACTTGGATACACAGGAGTTTGCTTGCGTGAACAGTGCACTTCTTTCTGAAACCCGCGTGACCTATTTAATTTGATCAGAGCCTTTGCCGTGTGATAAGTGCACTAAACTGTATCGCAATATTGTTTTCTGTTCAACCGACAGATGCTTTGCCAGTGCAATGACGTGCAAAACCACGTTAGTGATCTTTCAGGTTCTTTATAAAACTGGTGGGACAGATTAAACTATGGCGGGACACCACTGTAATTAAATTAGAAGTAGACATTTGATATAGAGTGCAATAAAGCAGGATAATCAATTTAAAAAGGCTGTATGTGCTTGAAGTCTTCGACACAGACCGCGCTTTAATCTTTTGTTTGTATAAATCAAGTGTAACCTTTACTAGTCGATTCGTGTGAAGTATCAACCCACTCCTGTACGTCCTTTACACAATCATCAGACGATCTCTTCTCTGTGAACCGTAAAGCCGCGATGAAACAATAGATGGCGGTAACGCACGATTTTAGTATGTGATCAAATAAGAAGAAAATGCTGTGCATTGCGTGCTCGTCAAAACACAAAAGGGAATGTAGCTTTTGGACGCGTGCTGCACCGCTACTTGCTGTATAAAGTAGTTAGCTACTGGAAAAGCTGCATTGTTTTTAGAGTAACTGAGCTACTGACAAGCTACTGAAAGTTAGTAGCGCTAACACTGCATTCTAGATATTTTACTAAAAGTACATTCTAAAAAATGCTGGGTTGTTTTAACCCAAATTCGGGTCAAATATGGACAAACCAAAACTTTGGGTTAAAAATGTGATGGAAAAATTTAACCAACGGTTGGGTTTGTCCATATTTGACTCATTTGGGTTAAAACAAGCCAGAATGTTTTTAGAGTGTAGCTTTACAACATGTCAACTAACAGTCATTAGAGTATTAGCAGACCGTTAGGGTTCGGGTTAGTAGAATAATTTGACATGTAGTTGCAAAGGTACTTATAGTCAGTAGAATATCTGTTGAGGAGCATCAGAATAAAGTGTTAGCAGATACTAAACAGACAGTTGACTGCTCATTTTAATATCAATAGCTATGTTTACATCCACCTATTTTTGCACACATTTTGGAATATCGCATTGGATGGAAATGCCAAGATGCGCATCAATTCTAAAAATGTGAATAATAATAAATGTAAATACTTATTTTAGTTGGGAAGGTTACTTTTAAAATGTGTTTCACTACAGATTACAAAATACATGCTCTAAAAAAGTAATTTGTAATTTATTTTGATAGATTACTCACATTTAGTAACTTAATCTAAATACTTTGGAGTCCTTGAAATACTTAAAGGAACACTCCGGGTTCAATAGGCTCATCTCCGGGTCTGGCAGTAGCACTTTTAGCATAGTTTAGCATAATTCATTGAATCTGATTAGACCGTTAGCATCTTGCGTAATATCACTGCGCCGCTGCACCCATGGTACTTCAGCAGCTCCTGGATTATTTCGCAGGAATAAGAGTATAGTTCCTAGCCATATCGGCATAGAAAATCACAACTTTTCATTTTTTCTTTCGGTCTTAGTACACGATGTAACTACAGAAGAGTCAAGTTTTAAATAGGAAAAATATTGAAAGTCTTTGGTCATTTTTGAACGAGATGCTAACAGTCTAAATCAGATTCAATGATCTATGCTAAGCTATGCTAAAAGTGCTACCGCCAGACCCGGAGATCGGCTGAAGAGATCTGAAAACGCTAAAACTCAACTGTTTAACTCTAGGGGAGCTGGAAAATGAGCCTATTTTCAAAAAAGTGGAGTGTTCCTTTAAGGTATGTAGCATATTCATTTGATGTCTTGTTTTTATGTTTACCACCACTACATTAAAAATTATATATATACCAATCATAGGATTTGGTTTTCCACTGCATTTTATTTTTAACAACATTAGTTTTCCATAGCATTTCTATGAATAGAAAAGGATAAGGTGTCCTGCCACAAAGCAACAATTTACAGCCTTTAGTTATTATTTTGGAATAAATGTAAAAATGCAATAAATAAATAAATAAATTGATGAAATTTATACTTGGCTTTAATAAAAACCGCCTCATTTTAAAACACCACCGCACACCACTGGTCTACATTTATTATATATTGTATGATCCAATTGAAGTTTTTTTTTTAACAAGGGATGAAAAATTGCATGTTTGAAACTGTTTGGTTCTACTCCACTCATCAAGGAGCTGTTAATCTCACAGTGGGAAAAACATCTTTAAAAAGATGAGGAGGGAGAATATCCAGTCTGCAGTCCTCCGTTCATTTAGGAGACAATGTCTGCCAGCTGCGCTGATGAGACTGCTTTAACGGTACTGAAAAGGTTAGACCGTGCAGGATTAGCTGATGAAAGGGAATGTGAAGGTACAATTGCACTACTTTTTAGAAACTCATGTGAAATTTAAATAGGGTTTTTTTAATAATAAATCAAGGTTATATCAGTAAATAATTCATTTAGTAAGCAGTGGATTACCAGCATAGACAACTTAAAGCTTTTATCTGTGTTTGCAGCGCAGTATTTGACCAGAAGGGTATGTTATGGCTCGTTATATCCAGCATTATAATGAACAAAGTATTTTTTTCAATTAATTATCGAGAGAGAGAGCGAGAGAGAGAGAGAGAGAGAGAGAGAGAGAGAGATTCCTTGCGTCTATTTAGCGCGTCTCTCTATTAACAACGAAACTTTGAATTTAATTACCTCAAAATAGAGATGTAACCCCCTTGTTGCTGAGAAATATAATGTAGCGGGGCAGCTTTGATAAGTTTCTGTGTTCCTGAATGTTTTTGTGTGCGCAGCTCGATGTCCACTCTGTGTGAAAGTCACAATTCAATGAAAACATCACATTAATATAGAACGGTGATTCAACTGACTTGGAACTACCTGTGCATTAAACGGTTTTATTGCACACCTTCCAGCCAATCAGAATCGAGTATTCAGACAGACCATGGTATAAAAGACATACACCGATCATGATTAAGATTATGACCACCTTCCTGATATTGTTGCCCTGACCCGTCGAGGCATGGACTCCACTAGACTCCCGAATGTGTGCTGTGGTATCTAAGATGTTAGCAGCAGATCTTTTAAGTACTGTTTTTTAAGTAAGTTGCCAGGTGGAGCCTTCATGTAGTGCATCCTGGTGCCATGTGTTCCCCAGATAAGCCACACGCACACACACCCGGCCATCCATGTGATGTAAAAGAAACTGATTCATCAGACCAGGCCACCTTCTTCCATTGCTCCGTGGTCCAGTTCTGATGCTCACGTGCCACTGTTGGTGCTTTCGGCGGTGGACAGGGGTCAGCATGGGCACCCTGACTGGTCAGCGGCTATGCCGCCCCATACGCAACACCTTTCTATCAGAACCAGCATTAACTTCTTGAGCAGTTTGAGCTCCAGTAGCTCGTCTGTTTGATCGGACCACACGGGCCAGCCTTCGCTCCCCACGTGCATCAATGAGCCTTGGCCGCCCATGACCCTGTGTCCGGTTCTCCACTGTTCCTTCCTTGGAGCACTTTTGATAGATCCTGACCACTGCAGACCGGGAACACCCCACAAGAGCTGCAGTTCTGGAGATGCTCTGACCCAGTCGTCTAGCCATCACAATCTGGCCCTTGTCAAACTCGCTCAAATCCTTACGCTTGCCCATTTTTCCTGCTTCTAACACATCAACTATGAGGACAAAATGTTCACTTGCTGCCTAATATATCCCACCCACTAACAGGAGCCGTGATGAAGAGATCATCAGTGTTATTCACTTCACCTGTCAGTGGTCACAATGTTATGTCTGATTGGTGTATAGTCTGGCTACATAGGACAAATGGATGGATGTTACACTTTTAGAAGAAAAGGTTCTAAATGGAACCTTAAAGGGTTCCGTCAGGCGCTTCATATATAGAACATTTTAGGAGTTCAATCATACTTGTTCACTGCATACTTGCAGAGCACAGCACATGACCTTCTGTAACACCCATGTCTAGAAAACACATTCTCCCACGTCAGTGATAAGAATTGTAACTCAAATATTGTTTAGAAAACCAGTCCCGTCTGAATAGGGCTTAGGGCTGAAGTCTCAAACTGTGCACAGATTTGCCTAGATATCTGCAAGACTGAGTTATGATGTGAACTTTTCTCATCAAATTCTCTCAGGATCACACAATCCGAGCTGCCATCCACACATTCATTTTATAGCTCTACACGGCACTCTTACCATATGAAAACTATGTTTTGTTTATCCTAAGAAATTCTAGGAGAATCCCTGAGACAAAGCAAAGAAAGAGCAACTTGTGAGCAATATCATTTTCCTCTGGGAGATCCAAAAGTGACTAGCAAGTCACATTCTGCAGTGTTACAATCAGCGCAGAATATTTCCCCTTATAATTTTTGCAAAACTCTTGGATTTATTGCTATAATCGAAATGTCCAAGTCAAATTAAAGTCTAATGTTTTATTAAAGGCAATTTTCATGAATTTGTCGTTGTTGCTGCAGTGAGATCTCCATGGTGATGAATGTCCAAAAATAATTTATGAAACGAGGCAGAAATATTTCCCATTTTAGATTTTTGCTGCACTGAAAATTCACAAAGAGCTAAAACAGAGGATTTTATCTGTGGCGAAGAGCCAGGGTTGGATCTGATCGCAGTCCAAGAGCCAACAAGTGCTTAGAAATGATCTGTGAAAGTGTTAATAACATGAGAGGAATATGCACTTTCATACTCATATAATTTTTAATATGCTGCACAGACTCACTTAGGCGACTGAAGTGAATTCAGAGGATTCTCTAAAAAGTCTCAGTGAATTTTTACTTGCATTCAATTTATGAAAAATTAAACATCAGTGAATATCAGGATGTGTGGCCAGGATTATGAGCAATATTCAGTTCTAATGCTTTGAATCTAATATGTTACTCAGCGTGTTATTTTTCATTTGCACGTGTGTAGATCAACACTGCAACTGATTGATCAATCAGTGAAAGAAAAAAAAAGGTCAGGTTTAACTATTAATCAAATTCTCTTTGATAGCGACTGAATTCATTAGCGGTGTGTTGTGGTCTTACGAAAGGTTCACACAACTCCACTGGAAAAAAAAGGCAGAGCTAAAGAAATGGTCTTCAAAGCGGAGCTTCAAAGGCAGACAGCCGCTGTCATTTATTCTCATATTATCACAGATTAGGCAGATCAGACCTGATCATTTGCATTTGATATTAGCATTTGCCCTCCTCCTGTGAAACACTGCAAGTAATTCTATGTATTTATGCCAACTTACAGTCAACAGCAGCGTACGTAAAACAGCTCGACATGTCAGTAACTCTTAAGGCACTTTCCGTTGAAAAGAGACATCGCAGGGCATGAAACACTTAAAGCTGTCCTATAATGCTGCTTTTTACAAGATGTAAAATAAGTCTCTGATGTCCCCAGAGTGTGTATGTGAAGTTTTAGCTCAAAATACCCCTCAGATCATTTTTTACACCATGTTAAAATTTTTATTTTTTGAGGGTGAGCAAAGACACACCGTTATCGTGTGTCCCTTTAAATGCAAATGAACTGCTGCTCCCCGCCCCCTTTCAGGAAGAGGGCGGAGCTTCAAGAGCTCATGTTAGCCGCTCTGATTACCTCCCTCACACACACTGAAAATGTCTAAAACTGTTCAGCCTTTTATGATCAAACCGGAGGCGGACAATGATGGAGAGACTCAAGAAGAACAGACAACATGTAGAATGAGACAGGACGTTTCTGAAGGGATAGAGGATGAATTTATGAGTTAATGATCGTCAGTCATTGATTAGCATATTCTGTCATGATAATCTATAAATCGCTGGTGTGGGAACTGGAGCCAGAGAATATCTGCTGATGAAGAGAGAACAGGGATAGTTTAGTTTAATTGCGGTTATAACTTATGTTGTCATCTTGCTTTATGACATGCTGTTGCATTTGTGTTCGTACTGTATCAATAAATGAAAATGCTTGCATGACTCCCAATTGTGTTCGACTACAACAACTCTTCCTCTTTTCAACATGTTCCCAGGGGCGGGGTTTATGTAAATGTTAGGGTTAGTGATGTCACTAACTCGTTGTAGTCCTTAAAGAGATTTCTGTAAAAGAAAATATCTCCCTTTGCTTTGAACTTTGAGCGTCATAACTTTGCAGATGTTGTTTATGATCTACAAGCAACATTACACACTCACTAAAGTTAAAAAAGTGAAATTGTTCTTTCATAGTGAACGATCATTTAAAGAAGATGCTTTGCCGAATATCCACAAGGTTTAACTAAGCTGTTTTACTTGTGTAATTCTATTGTTTTCAATTTACATTAATTAAATATTAAATATTGTGTTAATATTAAGTAACAACTGTCAGATACACCAGAGAACATCTTATACAGTTTAGACAGAAAAAGTGCCTTTATTGTTTTTGTTTTTTCCAGTATTGGTTTCACAGGAAGCTTCACTGGTAACACAATATGGTTTCATATGTTAACATTAGTTAAAGTGTTAGTTCATCCAAAAATGAAAATGTATATGACTTTCGTCTTTCAGACAAATAAAATTGTTATAGGAGTCCTGGCTCTTCCAACCTTTATAATAGCAATGAATTGTTGCATCATTTATGAAGTCCATAAAAGTGCATCTATCCATCATATAACTGCTCCACATGACTCCTTTTGTGTAGGAAAAATATCCATATTTAAAACTTTATAGACTAAAATAACTAACTTCAGACAAGTCGACTTACGGCAAAAGAGTGACCCCTGACGCGTTGTACAGGAGCATCTCAAGCTTTGACGCCTGGTCTCACCCTTTACCAACAAATGATCGATAAACAAATTTGACACATCAACAGAGATCCGCTCTCTGCAGAACAAAGCAGCCAGTTACATTTCTGTAACAACTATGAACGATCAGGGAAGAAGGAGTCGGGAACCGGCGAACATTTAAAAACTTTAATCCAAAAATTAAAAAAAACAATAACGTCGGCGGCAGCCCCTCACGGACGACTGCCGCCTAAAAACAAAACAAAAAACACAATAATGGCGGCAGCCCCTCACGGCCGACTGCCGCCTACATACAAACCAAAACCAAACATAAACTCCAGGCCTGGTCCTCTCTCGTCTTGCCATGTCGTCGCTCCTCCTTTTATACTCCCGTCACTCCTCCATGAGGCGAGGCCGGTGTGGCACACAGCTGACGCTCATTAACATTCGCCACTGGCCCGCTCTCACGGTCCCCCGCCTCGCCACAATTTCCCTTGTTGTACAGCCTACCGAAGTTAATGAAAAGTTTGTGATAATAATATTCAAGTTGTACTGAACGGCCGCGCGTGTTCAGCGCTGTTCGCGAGTGTCACGAGTCTCGACTAACCACTTACGTTTCTGTGGTAACAGCTCCTGCACTCATATTCAAGCAGCTGTAGCTTGTTTAAGGTAACCGAAAACCATTTTTAGAACAGCAGCGAAAACATAAAAGTAGGCTATATAACCTTTAATATAGGCCTGTTATTTTATTGAAACTGGTGATTTGCTGTGCAAAGAGACATTTCGAAACATTTCACCCACTGGTACTTTCGCTTTTGCTGCAGAGACCCTTGTGATAAATAAATGTGTCATATTTATGATAATCCACGCAGATTTCAGTTGAAATTGAAAATAAATAATAAAAGAGTGATAAGTCGCAAAAAACATCTGAATTACTGACAGGATGTTGTGCACGTGCTCCGAGCACAACACGGACAAGCCTTTGTCTTCGGTTGCGCAACTAAACATCCCAATAAACACAGAAATATATCAAAATGCAGAGTCGAGTATTCCCATAAACACAGTAAATCGCACACTCAGTAAATGTAAGCACTGTGTGCATTCACACACACCAAGAGGATTTATAACTCAACCTCACAGTGAAGCCCTGTACAATTAATTCCATATTGCAATTTATTTATTGTTTGCTGCATATTTGTTTGTTTTTAGTTATGGACCTAATAATTATTGAGAATGAAAAAAAAAAAACATGCTTTTTAATATAATCATTAAATATTATTTTTTACTGTGGCTCTTTTGGAAAAATGCATTAACCAAAAATGAAAAAAAGGCTCTTTGGTCAAAAAAGGTTCCCGACCTTTGTTTTAGACTCTAATTCATGACCGGTGTTTTGTTTTCTTCTGTCATCTGCGCTTCTGTGTTCATCAATATGCATGCGTCAAGGGTTCAAGGGTCAAGGGTCACTCTTTCACCGTTAATCTATGTGTACGGCAATCTGCCGAAGCTAGTTATTTTAGTCTATAAAGTTTTAAATATGTATATTTTTCTTACACAAACATGCCACTTCGCTTCAGAAGGCCTTTATTAACCCCCCGCAGTCGTGTGGAGCAGTTATATGATGGATGGATGCACTTTTATGGAGTTCAAAAACGACATAACCATTCACTGCCATTATAAAGCTTTGAAGAGCCAGGACATTTTTAATATAACTCTGTTTGTATTCGTCTGAAAGAAGAACGTCATACACACCTAGGATGGCTTGAGGTGAGTAAATCTTGGGATCATTTTCATTTTTGGTTGAACTAAGCCTTTAATAGTAGTAGCTGCAGTGCTAATGTAGTACTTCTCATTAGTCCTCAATTACTGCCTGCATAGTCACTTATTAATGACGGACCATTGCTGAAAAGTGTTACTGTCAAAGTGACTAAAAACGCTGTATTATTCATGCCCTTTAACTACACTATCAAAAGTGGTAACCGGCAATTCTTACCTTAAACAGCTATTTCTACCTGATTTAACCTGTAAAAATATACTGTAGGTTGGTTCGGTGGTGTTAAGTCATATTTTTGAGAGTACACTGTGAACCCGAATAAGTTGGCACTAACTCAATTTGAGGTAATCAGTTAATTTTTAAGTTAAGAAATTCTAAGTTTTCGAAAGCAGAACTTGCAGATTTTTATTTTGGACTTTGGATTTTAATTACTCCTAACTTATTAGTGCAAAATTACCATCGCACACCTGTAGGTAATGGATAGGTGCGTAGGACAAAGGATCACCAAATCCAAAAATATGCCTGATGAAGGTCATGAGACTGAAACGTTGCTAATAAAAAGTTTCTAGAGTTTTTGCAAGTACTTATAGTGTGCGCGATTTCCCTTTATTCGTTGAAATTACTCTTAACTTGAAATATTTGAGTAAGCTAATTCATATATATTCAACTTAAAATGATCATGTAATCGCAACTTGAATATTTTTAGTAGTGGAAACTTAGCTCGCTTTAACTAGCTAATTCAATAAATGCTAACTTGTAACTGGTAAAACAATGCTTTAGCATTATCATAGCAGTTGATGAATGAGTAACCCTAAAACAACAACAAAAAACATCATAACAGAAACTCTTCTAAATTAGCAAAGCAAACCATTAAACACAATTCTTTCCTGTAGCTCAAACAATAAGAGTGTGGCGCTAGCAACGCCAAGGTCATGGGTTCGATTCCCAAGGAAAGCAAGAACTGACAAAATGTAAAAATGTGTACCTTGAATGCAATGTAAGTCGCTTTGGATAAAAGCATCTGCCAAATTCATAAATGTAAATGTAAATCTCCCTTACAGAAAAACACTTAATTGTATCATTTACTCTCTCTTTTAATTAAGTGTCATGGCAAATCATGGAAATCCCAGCCCAGTGTCATTTAAATATAAGTTTGTCTAAATTAAAATTTAAAAAAGTTCATAAAACTTTTCAGATTACTTAAAATGTTGAGTTTGTGAACTCAAAACGGAAAAAAAAAAGAAAGTTCTACATTTTAGATTGAATTAATTTGTTTAATTTAAGTTTGCCCTACTCAAACCAATTCATTTGAGTGTTAGGGTTTACTAACAATGAGCAATACTTCTAAAGCACCATATACGGATACATTTTACATAAGATCAAAAGTTATCTGCTAACATTAGTTAATGCACTGTGAACTAAAATTAAAATTGTATTAACAAAATATAGCAATAAATGCTGTAATAATAAATATATATATATAGTTCATTGTTAGTTCATATTAGTTAATGCATTAACAAATGAGAGCTTATTGTAAAGTGTAACCGCTTCACTGAGCGTATTGGTACAGTTGAATCATTCTGGTTTCAAGAGTAAATGAATGAAAAAAAAAAAAAAAAAAAAAAAAGAATGCACATAAAAAGCAAGATGATTATTAAATGATATGCATATAAGAGATGAAGTGAATTTCAGATGAAATGACCAAATTCAACAGAGTTTGAGTTGAATCCTTCTCATCCAGAACATCAGAAGAGTTTCTGCCACAGGCCTGTTAAACTGCACACTTTCAGCTACATGATGGAGAGGGAACTGAGCAGGCGAGTTATGAAGAGAGGAGAACCTTGTGTAAGATGAAAGTAGACGACGAGTTGAAAAGAGGCCCGGTGTTTTGAAGCCTTCGGCTGCGGTCTGTGGCTGAAACCGCAGTCTGCAGTCATTCCCAGTGAAGGTCATCCGGAGATTCATTCCACTATCAACGCACTGACAGATTTCAGCTATCGGGGAGTAGAACTTAACCGTCAAATGCACTCTGTTTTTTTCATAACAAATATGATCAAGAAAAACATTTGTTTGGGGGGGGAACACCTGGGTTTCTGACATATCAATCATTGCTCAGCTTCACATCTTCAATATAAAGTAATACATGGTGTACATTTATATCATTTTTATAAAAGCAGAATTATGGGGTCAAATAAAGATCTCCCAGACTTTTACATCTTGTTCATTGTCCTTCATATCGGAAGATATGATCCCAACGCCCCTTTGAAACCTTTTCCACATGAATGTTCATTGGAATATTGGGAATTCGGAATCATAAACCAAAAGTCACAATTTTATGCAATTACACTGCAACATGGTTGTTATTATAATTAAATAAAACAAACTAAATATAGGTTTCTAAATAATATAAAAACAAAATACTTAAAAATACTTTAAAACATAGCTGCAAGCAACAATTATCAGGGCCGAGCACAAAAAGCAACAAGACATGCCAATAAATCCATTGATGCGTTTGAAAGATATAAGATATACACGTTACTTGAGAATGGTTTGGTCTATTGAAAATCTATTGATAAGTTTTTGTCACCATGGTCTGAAGATAATCTGAGGCAATTTTGGTGACAATCTGACCAATGGTCTAGGATGAGTTCGAAAAAGTAGGTTTTCTTCAAAATGGCGGACAACAAGTTTGAGCAAATATGACATAATTGGTATCGTTATTCTTGGCATGACCCAATGAATCTATCAAGACCAGTTACAAAATGTTTTGAGTACCTTCAGGGCATAGTCCCGATGACACATACTGTGTTTTGTAACGATACGCTAATGCAGGGGTTCCCAACCCTGGTCCTTGAGGGCCACTGTCCTGCAGAGTTTAGATCCAACCTTGGTCAGTCTCATCTGCCTGTAATCCTGAAAGGCTTAATTAGCTGGTTCAGTTGTGTTTGATTAGGGTTGGCGCTAAACTCTGCAGGACAGTGGCCCTTGAGGACCAGGGTTGAGCATGCCTGCGCTAATGCATTCCTAAAATATAGCATTTTAGGACAAAATTCAAAATGGCCAATGCCCACAATTGGGTATCTTTCGACTCTGCATTATGCACTGAATCAGAAGAGACGTATTTTTATTTTTTTATTTTTGTGCAAACCGTTCAGAAGTTATAAGCAAAAATAAAGGGGCAAGTTGTCATAAGGTCTACATATTCATTAACTATGGTTTTGAGTCAAAAGTCCAATTACACAAATGTGTATTTCTCTAGCTGTGCTTTTTATGTTTATTTTGTGAATTCTGTCATCTAAGCTACAATTTGACATTCATCATATTTTTTATAACTGCTGTTGGGAAACAAGTAAACACAATAAAATCTCATTCAGACATTCAAGAGGTGACTGGATAATGAAGGTGGATTTGAACTGAAAGGTTGAAGCTTGTGTTCTCAGGACAAAAGCATTGTTCATAAATGTCATGTCGAGGCAAGCTGTCTCATATGTTTAAAATGCATGCAAATTATTAATTACACTTTCTGCTACACAAAACAATGGTTTAATAGCTATGCACATTGCCCTTACATTAGTCTGAAACATCCAGTTTTATGAACTGCTTTATCAATATAAACTCTCAGCCTACTACATTAGCCACGCCCCAAATGCTCTGCCTGCTACAGTAGCCACGCCCCAAACTCTCAGCCTGCTACAGTAGCCACGCCCCAAACACTCAGCCTGCTACAGTAACCACGCCCCAAACTCTCAGCCTGCTACAGTAGCCACGCCCCAAACTCTCAGCCTCCTACAGTAGCCACGCCCCACAGTAGCCACGCCCCAAACTCTCAGCCTGCTACAGTAGCCACGCCCCACTCTCAGCCTGTTACAGTAGCCATGCCCCAAACTCTCAGCCTGCTACAGTAGCCACGCCCCAAACTCTCAGCCTGCTACAGTAGCCACGCCCCAAACTTTCAGCCTGCTACAGTAGCCACGCCCCAAACTCTCAGCCTGCTACAGTAGCCACGCCCCAAACTCTCAGCCTGCTACAGTAGCCCGCGCCCAAACTCTCAGCCTGCTACAGTAGCCACGCCCCAAACTCTCAGCCTGCTACAGTAGCCACGCCCAAACTCTCAGCCTGTTACAGTAGCCACGCCCAAAACGCGCAGCCTGCTACAGTAGCCACGCCCCAAACTCTCAGCCTGTTACAGTAGCCACGCCCCAAACTCTCAGCCTGCTACAGTAGCCACGCCCCAAACTCTCAGCCTGCTACAGTAGCCACGCCCCAAACTCTCAGCCTGTTACAGTAGCCACGCCCAAAACGCGCAGCCTGCTACAGTAGCCACGCACCAAACTCTCAGCCTGTTACAGTAGCCACGCCCCAAACTCTCAGTCTGCTACAGTAGCCACGCCCCAAACTCTCAGCCTGTTACAGTAGCCATGCCCCAAACTCTCAGCCTGTTACAGTAGCCACGCCCCAAACTCTCAGCCTGCTACTTTGAAAATCAACCAATTAAATAATGTATAATCAAATTTTTGTCAGGTTTTAGTGGTGATTAGACATGCCATTGAAACTGCTGGGCAAACACTTTCAGGGATTTTTGTGCTATACTTGACTAAACTTGTAGAGTAATACATAAAAATCAAATTAGATTGAAAATGTAAAATAACCCAGATGCTGATTTATTAATGCTATTATTAATCAAGTTGCGTCTCGTTTTGCGTCTGTGGCCACATACATGTTATCATCTTATTTCAGAATTGAAAGTGTAAAAAGTATTTTTACTTTGCTTTAGTGCAAGGTTAATACTACACACCTATAGTCTATTGTGTATTCGTGTTTTTACAAGTAAGCATAAATGTTGATTGCATGCAATATAATATTGGCAGCATTATTCTTTTTAATTAGCTGGGGCTGTTAAGGACCCAGACGAGCACTACAGGACAATAATGAATTCAGCCCCTGTTAATCAGAATCCAGGAGGAACATCACAGTTCGCTCAAGTGTCTGCCAGCTTAGCAAAATTTAATTAGAAAAGCCATAAATCTTACGCTGGGTGATGCATGTTGGGAAGTGGCTGAAAAAACACTTTTGTCAGAAAGCCTCCACTGGTTTTCCAGGTAAGTAAACATTTCTTAGTATTCGCTTAGTTTTTTGTCAGCGTGTCACGTAACTGCAGATTTTCAAGTTAAAATGTCAGTGTTTAATTTTTGAAGCAGTGTTGATGACACAGAACATGGCGTGCGGATGACAGATTATCAAACGCAGTCGGTGCCGCTCCGTTCAACAACATCAGTCGACGCGAAAGGAAGTACTGTGTGAAGGAAGACAAGACAGGAACAGGGTGACAGGAAGAGGTGACATTACTCACACTTAAAGTGCCCCTATTATGCTATCTTATAGGTTCCTAATTTAGTTTTGGAGTCTCTTACAATAGTTTTGCACGCATTCAAGGACAAAACACACTTTTGTCTCATAATATACATTGCAGCATCACAACCCTCTACAATGCGAGAAAATCTTCACTCTGAGCTTCACACACACACACACACACACACACACACACACACACACACACACACACACACACACACACACACACACACACACACACACACACACACACAGACAGACAGACACACACACACACAGACAGACACACACACACAGACACACACACAGACACACACACAGACACTCACACACACACACACACACACACACACACACACACACACACACAGACACACACACACACACACACAGACAGACACACACACACACACACACACACACAGACAGACACACACACACACAGACAGACAGACACACACACACAGACACACACACAGACAGACAGACACACACACACACAGACAGACAGACACACACAGACACACACACACACACACACAGACAGACAGACACACACACACACAGACACACACACACACACACACACACAGACAGACAGACACACACACACACACACACACACACACACACACACACACACACACACACACACACACACACACACACACACACACACACAGACAGACACACACACACACACACACACACAGACAGACACACACACACACACACACACACACACACAGACAGACAGACACACACACACACACACACACACACACAGACAGACACACACACACACACACACAGACACACACACACACACACACACACACACACACACAGACAGACACACACACACACACACACACACACACACACACACACACACACAGACAGACACACACACACACACACACACACACACAGACAGACAGACACACACACACACACACACACACACACAGACACACACACACACACACACACACACAGACAGACACACACACACACACACACACACACACAGACAGACAGACACACACACACAGACACACACACACACAGACAGACACACACACACACACACAGACACACACACACCAGTGTTTCCCCTAGGATTTTTTTCAGACTTCCTGAAACTCATGTCGTGGAGCAGGCGTGTTACACCTAGTGTTGCTTTCGTCAACCAAAATTATGACTAAATATCGTTGTCAACGAACCTTTATCATGTGACAAAAACAAGACGAAATGTTATAACGTTATTTTGTCTCGTTTAGTCGCATTATTATTAATTTTTTGCAGTATTTCTGTGTGTCTCACTTCAGGGGATGCATCAGGTCGCACTGCGCAGACGCAGGCGACGTCACTTCCTCAAGCCCCACTCGCAGCACTATTTAGAAGATGCAGCTGCACGACAACAAACAAAAGCCCCTTTTTCACCTAAATTACCCGGAACATTTTGTCCCAGGAACTTTTTTACCAGGAACTCGGTTTCCCTCAGACCTGTTGCTGACTGTGTTTCCATCACGGTCTAAAGTACCGTAAAGATTAGTCCGGTGACGTAGGACTGCACGCGACTTTCCAGAGCCCACTGGATTTGGTATTCCGTGAATAAACTTAATAAAGCCTGAACCTCCTCGGTTGAAATAAAATGCAGCGTGAGCTCAACCAATCAGCAGCATGTTCAGCGCCCAAGTCTTTGAAAAAGTACTACCTCGCAAGCAGGGCCGTTTTGAGGGGGACATATTTACCCGGAACTTTATTTAGACCCCAGTTCTTGCGGTCGAAACACACAGAGTACCACCCCAAAGTCCGTAGTTCCTGAGGAAAGTTCCCGCGGTGGAAACGCGCCTAAAGTTAAGCCTGACACAGAGAAAAGGGACCGATGGCTCGTCTTTAGTTCTATTCGGACGGTAATTGTTTCTCGTGGAGTCGTAAGGTATTTTAATCATTGACAGGGGCTAGTCTGTGATTTTATTGAATCCAGAATGTCCGTGTTTTTCTCCCACCGCCTGTGTAAAAATCCCCGGCCGAATGACCTGCTGTTTTTAGACAAACACAAGGTTGTGTGGTGATTTAACTGCTCTCTGAGTTTTCAAGAATATATCACTTCCAAATGCACTGTTTATATCCCTTTTGACCCCTGCAGAGCACCGTACGGTTGCGCTTCGCTGTAATTTGGATGCATTTTAAAGATCTAGACTTTTATTACTGAAATGCTGGCAAGTATTTACAAGAGCAATATATTTCATCACCGCTCAAAAAATAAAAAGAAGTATGTATCTTCCTATTTTTAAACTGATTTAAACAATTAAATAATAATTAGGATATTATTTTCCTATTATTAAATTAAATATGCATTTATTCTTATTATACCTAGCATATGGCATTTTATTTACAGCACACAATCATGTTATTGAGCACGTGAGCAGTGTTCCCAAGTGTGCAGGATCACAAAACTCACTCCTCCACTGTGAATAAATCACCATCCCAATGCACGAGTTTTATCACTGAAGTGCAAATTTATTTTTACGGACTTCCATGTAAGAAACTATTACTGTCCGAATAGGGCTTTTGGGAGAAAAGGAAGAAACGACATTTGGAAAAACTTTCATTACATAGAAGTGGAAAAGAAAAAAATAAATGTGTTGTGGAAAAAGATGGGAAGAAATGCAGCCCCAAAATCACAGGAAAAAACACCACCACAAACCTTAAGAGACATCTCAATGTTTTTATTTATTTTATTTAAATTTATGTGTGTGTACTTCTAACATGTTTGGTTGATAAAATAAATATGTTGTTAATTCAAATCAGAGCGTCTTCCGTATCTGGATTGGATGTATTCTTGAGTCTGTAAGGTAACAATAATGTTGAAATGGGTTTGGCTGAAAGATTTTGGTTTTGTCTATACTACTAGGTACTTATACTATATTGACTGGGTTAAATAGAATTGCATTACTGAAAAGAGACTGAAATACAATTTTCATTAACTAAAAGTAGACTAAAATGTCATCAGGTTTCATTGACTAAAACTAGACAAAAATAGTCATGGATAATTCTGACTAAAACAAGACTAAAATGCTCAGACTTTTAGTTGACTGAAACTTGACTAGACTAAAAAGAGTATGAACGTGACTAAAACTAATAAAATCTGAAATGACAGCTTGACACAAAGACTAGACTAGACTAAAATGAAAACAGGCTGCCGTGGATATGTGGTGTTGTCATAGATGTGGCGCGCAGTAGTCGGTTGTTTGTATTGGTGCATTTCTAGAGCCCAATATGTAATAATCATGCATTCCTCCCAGCCAAACTAGACAATGGCAAGATAAGGGCATTGTTCAGTTTGGTGATCTTTATATTGATGGTCTTTTTGCTAGCTTTAATGATTTGTGTTTCAAATTCAATCTTAATCAAGTTGACCTTTTCGTTATTATCAGATACGTCATTTTGTGAATGCCCAAAGCCCATAATTTCCAAATATTCCCGCTAGGTCTCCTGCAGACTCTGTTTGAAGTTCCCCTTCATTTACAAGGTTTTATTTCGAGAATATATACGATTCTCATGCCTTTAAAAAGTGTAAGAATAGACCAGATTAAAAGTGGTTGGGAGAAAGAGCTTGGAACAGTGTTTTCAGATGAATTTTGGAGCAGTGAATGGTAGTACCTCTTGTGCCTGATTGAGTTTAATACTGTTCAAAGTTTTGCACCGTGTGCACTTAAGCAGAACACGGATTGCTCCTTTTAATCCTCATAAGACCTGTATTAGATGTCACACTGGAGAAGCAGATCTGACTCCCATATTTTGGACGTGCCCCACACCTACTGTTTTCTGGTCAACCATATTTGATACACTTTCTAAAATATGTGAAATACAGCTGCAGCCATGTGCTGAATTTGCTATATTTGGTGCTCCACGTGATAAATCGAGTATGGCACAAAGACAACTAAACATTATTGCATCCTTACTGGCTCGCAGACGGGTTTTATTACATTGGAAATCTACAAACTCACCTAAAGCATCATATTGGCTTCAGGATTTGATGTTATACCTACATTTGGAAAAGACTACATTTTTAATTAGAGACATATTATGCTGTTTCTTGTATCATTGTTACAACCTTGATTGCAGTGTCCCAACTATTTATTCATTTATTTATTTTACAGTCATTATTATTTATTTTATTCTAATTTTGCATTATTATTATTATTAATTGTATTGTTTGTTTTCACTATCTTTTGTACTATTACTGTTTAATTAACACCATCTAAGGCAGCTAACCCTAACCCATGTTCATGACCTGTTTAATCATTGAAGGCCTAAATTAAGTTCGCCCTCCTGTAACCGAAGCTGAACTGAATGAACCACGCCCCAAACTCTCAGCCTGCTACATTAGACACGCCCCAAACTCTCAGTCTGCTACAGTAGCCACTCCCCAAACTCTCAGCCTGCTACAGTAGCCACGCCCCAAACTCTCAGCCTGCTACAGTAGCCACTCCCCAAACTCTCAGCCTGCTACAGTAGCCACTCCCCAAACTCTCAGCCTGCTACAGTAGCCACACCCCAAACTCTCAGCCTGCTACAGTAGCCACGCCCCAAACTCTCAGCCTGCTACAGTAGCCACTCCCCAAACTCTCAGCCTGCTACAGTAACCACGCCCCAAACTCGCAGCCTGTTACAGTAGCCACGGCCCAAACTCTCAGCCTGCTACAGTAGCCACGGCCCAAACTCTCAGCATGCTACAGTAGCCACGCCCCAAACTCTCAGCCTGCTACAGTAACCACGCCCCAAACTCTCAGCCTGCTACAGTAGCCACACCCCAAACTCTCAGCCTGCTACAGTAGCCACTCCCCAAACTCTCAGCCTGCTACATTAGACACGCCCCAAACTCTCAGCCTGCTACATTAGACACGCCCCAAACTCTCAGCCTGCTACAGTAGCCACGCCCCAAACTCTCAGCCTGCTACAGTAGCCACGCCCCAAACTCTCAGTCTGCTACAGTAGCCACGCCCCAAACTCTCAGTCTGCTACAGTAGCCACGCCCCAAACTCTCAGCCTGCTACAGTAGCCACGCCCCAAACTCTCAGCCTGTTACAGTAGCCACGACTCAAACTCTCAGCCTGCTACAGTAGCCACGCCCCAAACTCTCAGTCTGCTACAGTAGCCACGCCCCAAACTCTCAGTCTGCTACAGTAGCCACGCCCCAAACTCTCAGCCTGTTACAGTAGCCACGCCTGAGCAGATGCTCTCAGTGGTTAGATGGTGTCTGAGGGTCTCAATGTTCACACTTTTAGCGAGAAGATAAACCCATGAATGGCAATAGTAGTCAATAAAAAATAAACTAAAATAAATAATAATAATAATAATAATAATCTTACATACTTCACCTTCCAAGTGCAATGCAGTATATTTAGTTCAGTTGTGAGGTGCTTTTGATCAAAAACTGAGGTCAAAATCTCTTTGCATCACCGTGCCATGATATTTCACATTTTCTCAACTTGAATATTTACAATGAAGGCAAATATAGCCATATTTTTATACATTTATTCAAGGTATTTTGATTTTTAATTGACTGTGTGGTTGAGAAAATGCCTGGAGTGACACAAGAGTTGTGCGGAATGAGATTATGCAGCACATCTGAATGCGTCACATTTTTACGTGTCTTTATCATTCTTTTTTTGTCACTGATTGGATATCTTTCCCTTGATGTGACACTTCATTCTTCAGGAGGCTGTTAGCCGGGTCCATTTTGTGCAGTTATCTTAACTTGGTCAGTCTGACAAAAGTGTGACAGCCTTGTAATGCTTAAAATGTCATACATTTTGGACAAAATGTGAGTTAATTCATTCATTTCATGGTCTAAAGAGCTTTTTTCTAGTTCACTACTTGCAGAATGTCAAAGGTACTGGCTTTCAAAAAGGTGAACTAACATTGGCATAAAGAATGCCAGAAACATTTCTCAGTAAAAAAATAGGGAATACACACTATGGTAACATCTCGATGGTCCGCTTTAGACAGTCTACTCACTATAGGTAACTTTGCAACTACATGTCAACCAGTAGTCATTAGAGTTCTGTAACATTTGATGGCAATAATTTTCACTAGTAAAGTCATTAGAAGATGAATGGGTAACGCTTTAGATTACAGCCTGGAAAGTACTGCGTAAGTAAAGCCAATTTACAGCATAACTTTCGGTAATTATAGTGTAAATATTTTTAATTAAGGGGTAATTATCTGTGTAGTTACACGATAAGTGTGAATCTACGGCTGGAAATTAAAGTGCTGATTGTTCCCCTCTTGTTTCATGTAGTTACAGGGTAAGTGTGAATCTGCAACTGTAAATTAAAGTGGTGATTGTTCCCCTTTTGTTTCATGTAGTTACAGGGTAAGTGTGAATCTGCAGCTGTAAATTAAAGTGGTGATTGTTCCCCTTTTGTTTCATGTAGTTACAGGGTAAGTGTGAATCTGCAACTGTAAATTAAAGTGGTGATTGTTCCCCTTTTGTTTCATGTAGTTACAGGGTAAGTGTGAATCTGCAGCTGTAAATTAAAGTGGTGATTGTTACAAGTAAGTACAATACACAACACGTACACAATCTGATATCACTCTCTGATATCATATTTATTTGAAAAACAACTTAATTTAAAACAGATTTATGGCGCTACTTATTCATTTTTAAAATAAACTTTTAATTTCAAATAATAACGTCCGGACAGAAAGAGTTTTGTCTCTTTTTTGTTTCTCTTGCTTGTCTTCCTCTTCTTGTTCCTCTTCTTCTTTTTTGTTATTTCCATGGATGGGATGGGAAGAGGAATCGTCTCGGAGGTCACGTATGTAACCCTCGTTCCCGAAGGAGGGAGCGGAGATGTCGTCGGAACTGACCGACAAATTGGAATTGGGATCTGTTTTCAGAGACCAATCTACTTTGAGTGATTAAAAACGAGCCAATGGACATTGGCATGCGGTTCACGCATTCCACGCACCGCCCGCGCGCGGGTATAAACACGGAAGTGGAAGTACCGCATATCGATTTTCAACTGAGGAGCGAGACAAGTGACTCGGCCTTCAGCTGAAGCACAGCACCTGGCGACGGGACGTACGTCTCCGTTCCCTCCTTCAGAGAAGCGAGGGTTACATACGTAACCGAGACGGTCCCTTTCAGTCGGTCACGTTCAACGTACGTCGGAACTGACCAACAAATTGGGATCCCTACCAACAGGCCAGGATGCTGGCCCTTCCAGCGCCCTGCCTGAGCTCACTGGACCACTCCTAAGTTGAAGTGGGAGTCAGGGCTCCCAGCAGGGAAGGTCAGTTACTGCTGTTCCTGCAAGACCCACTCAGCATGACTATTGGATAACGCTGGGAAAGCATGCCAGTCTCGGGGAGGTGGTACGCTGCGGAGCCACATCCTTCAACAGAAGGAGAGGTGGCAGATTACACATAAGGACTAACCTATCAGGGTAGTGCAACATATGGCAGTCTCTGGGGTGGATCCAGCCTGGTCCCGGGGGGAAAGAACACCGCTAGAGACGACAGAGCGAGCTCTGTCAAGGGAAAGACACGGGGCTAGCCGAGTAGGGTAGCTGGTACCATGGAGAATACACATATGGGGTTGCCGAGGGAACCACTACATATGGATACCGAGCCTACACAGCCGTTCCACAAGCATACGGGTGCAGGCCTGGCGCGTAAGCGGCCGCAACGTCTGACACCGAAGGGGTGACGGAGGAGCTCGACAGGGTTAGCCATTTACACACGTATCCAGCCCAGGGGACACTAGAACGGGCACTTAGTGCTACTGGCCACTGAGGGCGAGTACACAGGAGGATACCGGCTCTACACAGAGGCTATAGAATCTAGCGAACGTGTTAAGTGTCACCCAGCCCGCAGCTCTAAATATATCTGTCAGCGAGGCGCCCTGAGCCAGCGCCCAGGAGGAAGCTACACTCCTAGTCGAGAGTGCTCACAACCCGAATGGGCAGGGTACGTCTTGGGACTGGTACGCCAAGACAATAGCATCCACTATCCAGTGGGCTAACCTCTGCTTGGAGACAGCCTTTCCCTTCTGCTGGCCTCCGTAACAGATGAAGAGCTGTTCTGAGGTCCTAAAGCTTTGAGTTCGGTCCACGTGGCGCAGAGAGAGCGCGGACGGGACAGCGCAAAGCTAGGACTGGGTCTGCCTCCTCCGAAGGCAGTGCTTGCAGTTTCACCACCTGATCTCGGAAGGAGTGGTGGGAACCTTGGGCACGTATCCGGGCCGGGGTCTCAGGACGACGTGAGAGTTACCTGGCCCAAATTCTAGGCACGATTCACTGACTGAAGTGCATGCAGGTCCCCTACCCTCTTGATGGAAGCCAGTGAAACCAAGAGTACTGTCTTCATGGACAGGATCTTTAACTCAATGGACTGCAAAGGCTCAAAGGGAGGGCTCTGGAGTGCTCTGAGCACCAGAGCTAAGTCCCAAGAGGGTACCGAGTTTGGACGAGGAGGATTTAACCTCCTCGCACCCCTGAGGAACCTGGCGATTAGGTCGTGCTTCCCTAACGCCTCATAGAGGGGGCTCTAGTGGAAGCGATGGTGTCTACCACTGCTTGTGGTAGGCCACCTAGAACCTCCGCGTCCCATCCAGGGACCAGACATAGAGGTCTGGACGTGGGTGCCATAGTGTGCCCCTTCTGAGAAAGTAGGTCCTTCCTCAGAGGAATTGGCCAGGGAGGTGCTATCGCGAGGAGAGTTAGTTCGGAGAACCAGGTCCGGGTTGGGCCAGTAGGGCGCAACCAACAAGACCTGCTCTTCGTCCTCCCTATCTTTGCACAGTGTCTGTGCGAGAAGGCTCACTGGGGGAAAATGCATACTTGCACAGGTCCCGGGCCAGCTGTGCGTCAGTGCATCTGTGCCGAGGGTACTCCCGGTCAGGGAGTAATACAGTTGGCAATGGGTCGACTCTGGAGAGGCAAACAAGTCTACCTGTGCGGCTCCGAAGAGGTCCCATATCAGCTGGACCACCTGGGGATGGAGTCGCCACTCTCCCGGAGGTGTCGGCTGCCGTGAGAGCTCGTTGGCTGTCCGGTTGAGCGCACCTGGGATGTGAATGGTGCGAAGTGACCTCAGATGCTTCTGACTCCAAAGGAGGAGATGGCGGGCGAGTCGGAGCATGCAACAGGAGCGTAGACCACCCTGACGGTTGATGTACACAACGGCCGCAGTGCTGTCCATGCGGACCAGTACGTGCTTGCCCTGTAGCGGCTTTTTTGAGGCGGCCCAGAGCAAGACGTACTGCCAGTAACTCTAGGCAACTGATATGCCAATGCAGTTGGGGCCCCGTCCACAGACCCGAAACTGCATGCCCGTTGTACGTGGCCCCCCAGCCGGTGGATGAGGCATCTGTGAAGACCACAGCATGCCTGGACACCTGTTCTAGAGGCACTCCCGCCCATAGAAACGAAGGGTCCGACCGCAGTAAGGAGTAACTGAGACCCGGTACTTGCCGCTCTGCCACGCCCATCTCGGGGCTCCGCCGTGAAGCCAGTGCTGAAGCGGTCTCATATGCAGCAATCCGAGTGGCTGCAGATGCCATATGTCCCAGGAGCCTCTGAAGGAACTTCAGTGGGACCCTTGTCCTGCCATTGAACGTATTCAAGCAGTTCAGCACTGATCGGACAACAGCATCACAGACATACCCGGGGTGGGGCAGCAAGGTGGAATGCTCGGACCCGAGTTGGGAGGCCCGGAGGCGGCCCAGAGTGTTGTCTGAGCATTCCAAGGTGGGGCAGAGTGTGGGTGAGAAGGCCTGGTGGTGTCCTCAAGCCGCCTCCCCAAGAGCAGATCCCCTTCTCACTGGGCCACCTGTTTCAGGGCCGCTTGCCAGCAGACTTCGCGGGACCCTGGACGGGTTGGGTGCCTCCCTTGCACCCGGCCGCCTGCTGCCTGGGTGGAGGCTGCTGCTTGGCTTTAGCAGGGGCAGAGGCAGACGCAGGGGCGATGCCCTCAGCGACAAGCCGACGGAGACGCTGTGACCGACGACTGGGTGGAGGCAGCAGCTGGTTGTCGGGGCAGGCATTTTTTTTTTTTGCCTCCATCTGCTACTGGGCCACCAAGAACTGCTGGGCGAAGTTCTCGATTGCGTCGCCGAAGAGGCCAGCCTGACAGACAGGGGCATTGAGGAACCGAACTTTGTCGGGCTCAAGCATCTCTGCCAGGTTTAGCCCCATGTGACATTTCTGGACCACTACCGTGGACATCGCCTGACCCAGGGAGCGTGCGGTGACTTTCGTCAGCCCAAAGCGTGAGGTCTATCACCGCACGCAGTTCCTGCATAACCCCTGGGTCGTGACTACCCTCGTGCATGCAGGACAGAGGGTAGTGAGAGAGGGAAAAAAACACTTATACAGATTATGGCCCTTTTGGTGTTCTATATTTCCCTTTCTCCGATGCAGCAATTGACATCTGTCCTCTGCCAGAGCCCCAAATGAAAAGCTAGGTCCCCCCCTTTTTTTTTTTTTTTTTTTTTGAACCAGCAATCCCATCTGTAAGCTACCAGCAGGCATGTGAGAAAGTGAGCGTGGCCGTCAGAACGGCACACAGCACGCTGAACGCTCAAGCCTTTGAGAAAGGGAAGACGAACAACGCGCCGACGTGGTCATGTTCTCATGAGAGAACGTGAACCACCCACAAACACAGTCTCAGCATGCTTGTGACGCGATAGAGGAGTGGGGGCCCGAGGGGATGTACCTGGTGGGGAAACCCACTGTAACCCTCAGGTCACCAAGGCTTATTAGCTGAAGTAGCCCTTTTCTGGTGCACCAGAAAAAGAACTAGATCAGGGAATAGGCAAAGGGACCCGTTTGAGGTTTCATAGTCTCGACCGCGCATCTAGAGCGCCGAGTGACGCGATGGGTTGCCGTGACAACCCACGCTGTCAGCCGGCCGCTTGACAGTCCTTAAGCCCTTACGAGAAAGGTCGTGCCGACGTGATCACACTCTCCTGAGAGAGTATGAATCACCCACGAACACAATCTCGCATGTTTATGTGCGAGAGAGATCGTGGCCGTCAAATGAGGACAGGAAACAACCGCATCCAGAAACACACGGTTTGAATGACATCTTGAGAAAGATGCAGAGTCAAACCGTGTTGCTGTTTTAGAAGGAAATGCTCTTTTAGAAGTGCTGAAGCACTCAGGGAGATGGCCACGGCTCACAGCTGTCCGATTGCAAGCCTGCGTGTGAGCACTCAGAGAACGGAAACGCCCAGCCAACCAACACAGAGACAAGTGTATGTTGCAGCGGCCACTCGCTGACTTGCGCCGTCACACCAGCACCCAGGTAAGAGAGTGATCCTCCTCGAGACTCGTCTAAACACTCTTCGTAGAAACAACTTGATACAGCATACTGTTCGGCTCCGATATGCGATACTTCCACTTCTGTGTTTATACCTACGCTGCGGGGCGGTGCGTGGAATGCGTGAACCACATGCCAATGTCCATCGGCTCATTTTTAATCACTCAAAGTAGATTGGTCTCTGAAAACAGATCCCAATTCCAATTCGTCGGTCAGTTCCGACGTATGTCGAACGTGACCGACTGAAAGGGAACCCATGTCTTTTGATATTTTGTATTATTTTTTTTTATATTTTTTTTTAAGTACACCAAGAAATGCTCTCATAATTTACTAATGTTTTCACATCCGAACAACTGTTACCAGCACGTGCGTGAGTAAAGAAGCTTCAAGCTTTCATAATGTTCTCACACAAGTTTAATCTGAAACTCACGCAAGAACTGGTGTCTCTGTCTTCTAGTCTTGTTTGTTTCTCATTGCTATTATCAAATATTATGTTATTGTTTGTATACAGTTGTGAGCATTAAGAAAATAAAAACTGAGAGCATCTGACATCCGCATGATCAGAGTTTCTTGGCACGCTCACGTCACGCTTCAAGTTAGGCCAAGCGTGAACTCAACCCTCGCATGCACATGCAGATGACTGCTGGTCGGAAGCGATAGTCTACATTTATAAAATGTAAAATATTGTTATTTTTCTTACAAACACTTATTGTTTTACTTCAGAAGACATGTATTCATCCATTGGGATCATATGGATTACTGTAGTTATTGCTGTATTACTGTATGACTGTATGACACTCACACACACACACACACAGACACACACACACACACACACACATACAGACACACACACACAGACACACACACAGACAGACACACACACACAGACACACACACAGACAGACAGACACACACACACACAGACAGACAGACACACACAGACACACACGCACACACACAGACAGACAGACACGCACACACACAGACAGACAGACACACACACACACACACACACACACACACACACACACACACACACACACACACACACAGACAGACAGACACACACACACACACACACACACACACACACACACACACACAGACAGACAGACACACACACACACACACACACAGACAGACACACACACACACACACACAGACAGACACACACACACACACACACACACACACAGACACACACACACACACACACACACACACACAGACACACACACACACACACACACACACACACAGACAGACAGACACACACACACAGACACACACACACACAGACAGACACACACACACACAGACAGACACACACACACCAGTGTTTCCCCTAGGATTTTTTTCAGACTTCCTGAAACTCATGTCGTGGAGCAGGCGTGTTACACCTAGTGTTGCTTTCGTCAACCAAAATTATGACTAAATATCGTTGTCAACGAACCTTTATCATGTGACAAAAACAAGACGAAATGTTATAACGTTATTTTGTCTCGTTTAGTCGCATTATTATTAATTTTTTGCAGTATTTCTGTGTGTCTCACTTCAGGGGATGCATCAGGTCGCACTGCGCAGACGCAGGCGACGTCACTTCCTCAAGCCCCACTCGCAGCACTATTTAGAAGATGCAGCTGCACGACAACAAACAAAAGCCCCTTTTTCACCTAAATTACCCGGAACATTTTGTCCCAGGAACTTTTTTACCAGGAACTCGGTTTCCCTCAGACCTGTTGCTGACTGTGTTTCCATCACGGTCTAAAGTACCGTAAAGATTAGTCCGGTGACGTAGGACTGCACGCGACTTTCCAGAGCCCACTGGATTTGGTATTCCGTGAATAAACTTAATAAAGCCTGAACCTCCTCGGTTGAAATAAAATGCAGCGTGAGCTCAACCAATCAGCAGCATGTTCAGCGCCCAAGTCTTTGAAAAAGTACTACCTCGCAAGCAGGGCCGTTTTGAGGGGGACATATTTACCCGGAACTTTATTTAGACCCCAGTTCTTGCGGTCGAAACACACAGAGTACCACCCCAAAGTCCGTAGTTCCTGAGGAAAGTTCCCGCGGTGGAAACGCGCCTAAAGTTAAGCCTGACACAGAGAAAAGGGACCGATGGCTCGTCTTTAGTTCTATTCGGACGGTAATTGTTTCTCGTGGAGTCGTAAGGTATTTTAATCATTGACAGGGGCTAGTCTGTGATTTTATTGAATCCAGAATGTCCGTGTTTTTCTCCCACCGCCTGTGTAAAAATCCCCGGCCGAATGACCTGCTGTTTTTAGACAAACACAAGGTTGTGTGGTGATTTAACTGCTCTCTGAGTTTTCAAGAATATATCACTTCCAAATGCACTGTTTATATCCCTTTTGACCCCTGCAGAGCACACCACATGCGGTTGCGCTTAGCTGTAATTTGGATGCATTTTAAAGATCTAGACTTTTATTACTGAAATGCTGGCAAGTATTTACAAGAGCAATATATTTCATCACCGCTCAAAAAAATAAAAAGAAGTATGTATCTTCCTATTTTTAAACTGATTTAAACAATTAAATAATAATTAGGATATTATTTTCCTATTATTAAATTAAATATGCATTTATTCTTATTATACCTAGCATATGGCATTTTATTTACAGCACACAATCATGTTATTGAGCACGTGAGCAGTGTTCCCAAGTGTGCAGGATCACAAAACTCACTCCTCCACTGTGAATAAATCACCATCCCAATGCACGAGTTTTATCACTGAAGTGCAAATTTATTTTTACGGACTTCCATGTAAGAAACTATTACTGTCGAATAGGGCTTTTGGGAGAAAAGGAAGAAACGACATTTGGAAAAACTTTCATTACATAGAAGTGGAAAAGAAAAAAATAAATGTGTTGTGGAAAAAGATGGGAAGAAATGCAGCCCCAAAATCACAGGAAAAAACACCACCACAAACCTTAAGAGACATCTCAATGTTTTTATTTATTTTATTTAAATTTATGTGTGTGTACTTCTAACATGTTTGGTTGATAAAATAAATATGTTGTTAATTCAAATCAGAGCGTCTTCCGTATCTGGATTGGATGTATTCTTGAGTCTGTAAGGTAACAATAATGTTGAAATGGGTTTGGCTGAAAGATTTTGGTTTTGTCTATACTACTAGGTACTTATACTATATTGACTGGGTTAAATAGAATTGCATTACTGAAAAGAGACTGAAATACAATTTTCATTAACTAAAAGTAGACTAAAATGTCATCAGGTTTCATTGACTAAAACTAGACAAAAATAGTCATGGATAATTCTGACTAAAACAAGACTAAAATGCTCAGACTTTTAGTTGACTGAAACTTGACTAGACTAAAAGAGTATGAACGTGACTAAAACTAATAAAATCTGAAATGACAGCTTGACACAAAGACTAGACTAGACTAAAATGAAAACAGGCTGCCGTGGATATGTGGTGTTGTCATAGATGTGGCGCGCAGTAGTCGGTTGTTTGTATTGGTGCATTTCTAGAGCCCAATATGTAATAATCATGCATTCCTCCCAGCCAAACTAGACAATGGCAAGATAAGGGCATTGTTCAGTTTGGTGATCTTTATATTGATGGTCTTTTTGCTAGCTTTAATGATTTGTGTTTCAAATTCAATCTTAATCAAGTTGACCTTTTTCGTTATTATCAGATACGTCATTTTGTGAATGCCCAAAGCCCATAATTTCCAAATATTCCCGCTAGGTCTCCTGCAGACTCTGTTTGAAGTTCCCCTTCATTTACAAGGTTTTATTTCGAGAATATATACGATTCTCATGCCTTTAAAAAGTGTAAGAATAGACCAGATTAAAAGTGGTTGGGAGAAAGAGCTTGGAACAGTGTTTTCAGATGAATTTTGGAGCAGTGAATGGTAGTACCTCTTGTGCCTGATTGAGTTTAATACTGTTCAAAGTTTTGCACCGTGTGCACTTAAGCAGAACACGGTTGCTCCTTTTAATCCTCATAAGACCTGTATTAGATGTCACACTGGAGAAGCAGATCTGACTCCCATATTTTGGACGTGCCCCACACCTACTGTTTTCTGGTCAACCATATTTGATACACTTTCTAAAATATGTGAAATACAGCTGCAGCCATGTGCTGAATTTGCTATATTTGGTGCTCCACGTGATAAATCGAGTATGGCACAAAGACAACTAAACATTATTGCATCCTTACTGGCTCATGAGACGGGTTTTATTACATTGAAATCTACAAACTCACCTAAAGCATCATATTGGCTTCAGGATTTGATGTTATACCTACATTTGGAAAAGACTACATTTTTAATTAGAGACATATTATGCTGTTTCTTGTATCATTGTTACAACCTTGATTGCAGTGTCCCAACTATTTATTCATTTATTTATTTTACAGTCATTATTATTTATTTTATTCTAATTTTGCATTATTATTATTATTAATTGTATTGTTTGTTTTCACTATCTTTTGTACTATTACTGTTTAATTAACACCATCTAAGGCAGCTAACCCTAACCCATGTTCATGACCTGTTTAATCATTGAAGGCCTAAATTAAGTTCGCCCTCCTGTAACCGAAGCTGAACTGAATGAACCACGCCCCAAACTCTCAGCCTGCTACATTAGACACGCCCCAAACTCTCAGTCTGCTACAGTAGCCACTCCCCAAACTCTCAGCCTGCTACAGTAGCCACGCCCCAAACTCTCAGCCTGCTACAGTAGCCACTCCCCAAACTCTCAGCCTGCTACAGTAGCCACTCCCCAAACTCTCAGCCTGCTACAGTAGCCACACCCCAAACTCTCAGCCTGCTACAGTAGCCACGCCCCAAACTCTCAGCCTGCTACAGTAGCCACTCCCCAAACTCTCAGCCTGCTACAGTAACCACGCCCCAAACTCGCAGCCTGTTACAGTAGCCACGGCCCAAACTCTCAGCCTGCTACAGTAGCCACGGCCCAAACTCTCAGCATGCTACAGTAGCCACGCCCCAAACTCTCAGCCTGCTACAGTAACCACGCCCCAAACTCTCAGCCTGCTACAGTAGCCACACACCCAAACTCTCAGCCTGCTACAGTAGCCTCCCCAAACTCTCAGCCTGCTACATTAGACACGCCCCAAACTCTCAGCCTGCTACATTAGACACGCCCCAAACTCTCAGCCTGCTACAGTAGCCACGCCCCAAACTCTCAGCCTGCTACAGTAGCCACGCCCCAAACTCTCAGTCTGCTACAGTAGCCACGCCCCAAACTCTCAGTCTGCTACAGTAGCCACGCCCCAAACTCTCAGCCTGCTACAGTAGCCACGCCCCAAACTCTCAGCCTGTTACAGTAGCCACGACTCAAACTCTCAGCCTGCTACAGTAGCCACGCCCCAAACTCTCAGTCTGCTACAGTAGCCACGCCCCAAACTCTCAGTCTGCTACAGTAGCCACGCCCCAAACTCTCAGCCTGTTACAGTAGCCACGCCTGAGCAGATGCTCTCAGTGGTTAGATGGTGTCTGAGGGTCTCAATGTTCACACTTTTAGCGAGAAGATAAACCCATGAATGGCAATAGTAGTCAATAAAAAATAAACTAAAATAAATAATAATAATAATAATAATAATCTTACATACTTCACCTTCCAAGTGCAATGCAGTATATTTAGTTCAGTTGTGAGGTGCTTTTGATCAAAAACTGAGGTCAAAATCTCTTTGCATCACCGTGCCATGATATTTCACATTTTCTCAACTTGAATATTTACAATGAAGGCAAATATAGCCATATTTTTATACATTTATTCAAGGTATTTTGATTTTTAATTGACTGTGTGGTTGAGAAAATGCCTGGAGTGACACAAGAGTTGTGCGGAATGAGATTATGCAGCACATCTGAATGCGTCACATTTTTACGTGTCTTTATCATTCTTTTTTTGTCACTGATTGGATATCTTTCCCTTGATGTGACACTTCATTCTTCAGGAGGCTGTTAGCCGGGTCCATTTTGTGCAGTTATCTTAACTTGGTCAGTCTGACAAAAGTGTGACAGCCTTGTAATGCTTAAAATGTCATACATTTTGGACAAAATGTGAGTTAATTCATTCATTTCATGGTCTAAAGAGCTTTTTTCTAGTTCACTACTTGCAGAATGTCAAAGGTACTGGCTTTCAAAAAGGTGAACTAACATTGGCATAAAGAATGCCAGAAACATTTCTCAGTAAAAAAATAGGGAATACACACTATGGTAACATCTCGATGGTCCGCTTTAGACAGTCTACTCACTATAGGTAACTTTGCAACTACATGTCAACCAGTAGTCATTAGAGTTCTGTAACATTTGATGGCAATAATTTTTCACTAGTAAAGTCATTAGAAGATGAATGGGTAACGCTTTAGATTACAGCCTGGAAAGTACTGCGTAAGTAAAGCCAATTTACAGCATAACTTTCGGTAATTATAGTGTAAATATTTTTAATTAAGGGGTAATTATCTGTGTAGTTACACGATAAGTGTGAATCTACGGCTGGAAATTAAAGTGCTGATTGTTCCCCTCTTGTTTCATGTAGTTACAGGGTAAGTGTGAATCTGCAACTGTAAATTAAAGTGGTGATTGTTCCCCTTTTGTTTCATGTAGTTACAGGGTAAGTGTGAATCTGCAGCTGTAAATTAAAGTGGTGATTGTTCCCCTTTTGTTTCATGTAGTTACAGGGTAAGTGTGAATCTGCAACTGTAAATTAAAGTGGTGATTGTTCCCCTTTTGTTTCATGTAGTTACAGGGTAAGTGTGAATCTGCAGCTGTAAATTAAAGTGGTGATTGTTACAAGTAAGTACAATACACAACACGTACACAATCTGATATCACTCTCTGATATCATATTTATTTGAAAAACAACTTAATTTAAAACAGATTTATGACGCTACTTATTCATTTTTTAAAATAAACTTTTAATTTCAAATAATAACGTCCGGACAGAAAGAGTTTTGTCTCTTTTTTGTTTCTCTTGCTTGTCTTCCTCTTCTTGTTCCTCTTCTTCTTTTTTGTTATTTCCATGGATGGGATGGGAAGAGGAATCGTCTCGGGTTACGTATGTAACCCTCGTTCCCCGAAGGAGGGAACGGAGATGTACGTCGGAACTGACCGACAAATTGGAATTGGGATCTGTTTTCAGAGACCAATCTACTTTGAGTGATTAAAAACGAGCCAATGGACATTGGCATGCGGTTCACGCATTCCACGCACCGCCCCGCAGCACGGGTATAAACACGGAAGTGGAAGTACCGCATATCGATTTTCAACTGAGGAGCCGAGACAAGTGACTCGGCCTTCAGCTGAAGCACAGCACCTGGCGACGGGACGTACGTCTCCGTTCCCTCCTTCAGAGAACGAGGGTTACATACGTAACCGAGACGGTCCCTTTCAGTCGGTCACGTTCAACGTACGTCGGAACTGACCAACAAATTGGGATCCCTACCAACAGGCCAGGATGCTGGCCCTTCCAGCGCCCTGCCTGAGCTCACTGGACCACTCCTAAGTTGAAGTGGGAGTCAGGGCTCCCAGCAGGGAAGGTCAGTTACTGCTGTTCCTGCAAGACCCACTCAGCATGACTATTGGATAACGCTGGGAAAGCATGCCAGTCTCGGGGAGGTGGTACGCTGCGGAGCCACATCCTTCAACAGAAGGAGAGGTGGCAGATTACACATAAGGACTAACCTATCAGGGTAGTGCAACATATGGCAGTCTCTGGGGTGGATCCAGCCTGGTCCCGGGGGGAAAGAACACCGCTAGAGACGACAGAGCGAGCTCTGTCAAGGGAAAGACACGGGGCTAGCCGAGTAGGGTAGCTGGTACCATGGAGAATACACATATGGGGTTGCCGAGGGAACCACTACATATGGATACCGAGCCTACACAGCCGTTCCACAAGCATACGGGTGCAGGCCTGGCGCCAAACGGCCGCAACGTCTGACACCGAAGGGGTGACGGAGGAGCTCGACAGGGTTAGCCATTTACACACGTATCCAGCCCAGGGGACACTAGAACGGGCACTTAGTGCTACTGGCCACTGAGGGCGAGTACACAGGAGGATACCGGCTCTACACAGAGGCTATAGAATCTAGCGAACGTGTTAAGTGTCACCCAGCCCGCAGCTCTAAATATATCTGTCAGCGAGGCGCCCTGAGCCAGCGCCCAGGAGGAAGCTACACTCCTAGTCGAGAGTGCTCACAACCCGAATGGGCAGGGTACGTCTTGGGACTGGTACGCCAAGACAATAGCATCCACTATCCAGTGGGCTAACCTCTGCTTGGAGACAGCCTTTCCCTTCTGCTGGCCTCCGTAACAGATGAAGAGCTGTTCTGAGGTCCTAAAGCTTTGAGTTCGGTCCACGTAGGCGCAGAGAGCGCGGACGGGACAGCGCAAAGCTAGGACTGGGTCTGCCTCCTCCGAAGGCAGTGCTTGCAGTTTCACCACCTGATCTCGGAAGGAGTGGTGGGAACCTTGGGCACGTATCCGGGCCGGGGTCTCAGGACGACGTGAGAGTTACCTGGCCCAAATTCTAGGCACGATTCACTGACTGAAGTGCATGCAGGTCCCCTACCCTCTTGATGGAAGCCAGTGAAACCAAGAGTACTGTCTTCATGGACAGGATCTTTAACTCAATGGACTGCAAAGGCTCAAAGGGAGGGCTCTGGAGTGCTCTGAGCACCAGAGCTAAGTCCCAAGAGGGTACCGAGTTTGGACGAGGAGGATTTAACCTCCTCGCACCCCTGAGGAACCTGGCGATTAGGTCGTGCTTCCCTAACGCCTCATAGAGGGGCTCTAGTGGAAGCGATGGTGTCTACCACTGCTTGTGGTAGGCCACCTAGAACCTCCGCGTCCCATCCAGGGACCAGACATAGAGGTCTGGACGTGGGTGCCATAGTGTGCCCCTTCTGAGAAAGTAGGTCCTTCCTCAGAGGAATTGGCCAGGGAGGTGCTATCGCGAGGAGAGTTAGTTCGGAGAACCAGGTCCGGGTTGGGCCAGTAGGGCGCAACCAACAAGACCTGCTCTTCGTCCTCCCTATCTTTGCACAGTGTCTGTGCGAGAAGGCTCACTGGGGGAAAATGCATACTTGCACAGGTCCCGGGCCAGCTGTGCGTCAGTGCATCTGTGCCGAGGGTACTCCCGGTCAGGGAGTAATACAGTTGGCAATGGGTCGACTCTGGAGAGGCAAACAAGTCTACCTGTGCGGCTCCGAAGAGGTCCCATATCAGCTGGACCACCTGGGGATGGAGTCGCCACTCTCCCGGAGGTGTCGGCTGCCGTGAGAGCTCGTTGGCTGTCCGGTTGAGCGCACCTGGGATGTGAATGGTGCGAAGTGACCTCAGATGCTTCTGACTCCAAAGGAGGAGATGGCGGGCGAGTCGGAGCATGCAACAGGAGCGTAGACCACCCTGACGGTTGATGTACACAACGGCCGCAGTGCTGTCCATGCGGACCAGTACGTGCTTGCCCTGTAGCGGCTTTTTGAGGCGGCCCAGAGCAAGACGTACTGCCAGTAACTCTAGGCAACTGATATGCCAATGCAGTTGGGGCCCCGTCCACAGACCCGAAACTGCATGCCCGTTGTCACGTGGCCCCCAGCCGGTGGATGAGGCATCTGTGAAGACCACAGCATGCCTGGACACCTGTTCTAGAGGCACTCCCGGCCATAGAAACGAAGGGTCCGACCGCAGTAAGGAGTAACTGAGACCCGGTACTTGCCGCTCTGCCACGCCCATCTCGGGGCTCCGCCGTGAAGCCAGTGCTGAAGCGGTCTCATATGCAGCAATCCGAGTGGCTGCAGATGCCATATGTCCCAGGAGCCTCTGAAGGAACTTCAGTGGGACCCTTGTCCTGCCATTGAACGTATTCAAGCAGTTCAGCACTGATCGGACAACAGCATCACAGACATACCCGGGGTGGGGCAGCAAGGTGGAATGCTCGGACCCGAGTTGGGAGGCCCGGAGGCGGCCCAGAGTGTTGTCTGAGCATTCCAAGGTGGGGCAGAGTGTGGGTGAGAAGGCCTGGTGGTGTCCTCAAGCCGCCTCCCCAAGAGCAGATCCCCTTCTCACTGGGCCACCTGTTTCAGGGCCGCTTGCCAGCAGACTTCGCGGGACCCTGGACGGGTTGGGTGCCTCCCTTGCACCCGGCCGCCTGCTGCCTGGGTGGAGGCTGCTGCTTGGCTTTAGCAGGGGCAGAGGCAGACGCAGGGGCGATGCCCTCAGCGACAAGCCGACGGAGACGCTGTGACCGACGACTGGGTGGAGGCAGCAGCTGGTTGTCGGGGCAGGCATTTTTTTGCCTCCATCTGCTACTGGGCCACCAAGAACTGCTGGGCGAAGTTCTCGATTGCGTCGCCGAAGAGGCCAGCCTGACAGACAGGGGCATTGAGGAACCGAACTTTGTCGGGCTCAAGCATCTCTGCCAGGTTTAGCCCCATGTGACATTTCTGGACCACTACCGTGGACATCGCCTGACCCAGGGAGCGTGCGGTGACTTTCGTCAGCCCAAAGCGTGAGGTCTATCACCGCACGCAGTTCCTGCATAACCCCTGGGTCGTGACTACCCTCGTGCATGCAGGACAGAGGGTAGTGAGAGAGGGAAAAAAACACTTATACAGATTATGGCCCTTTTGGTGTTCTATATTTCCCTTTCTCCGATGCAGCAATTGACATCTGTCCTCTGCCAGAGCCCCAAATGAAAAGCTAGGTCCCCCCCTTTTTTTTTTTTTGAACCAGCAATCCCATCTGTAAGCTACCAGCAGGCATGTGAGAAAGTGAGCGTGGCCGTCAGAACGGCACACAGCACGCTGAACGCTCAAGCCTTTGAGAAAGGGAAGACGAACAACGCGCCGACGTGGTCATGTTCTCATGAGAGAACGTGAACCACCCACAAACACAGTCTCAGCATGCTTGTGACGCGATAGAGGAGTGGGGGCCCGAGGGGATGTACCTGGTGGGGAAACCCACTGTAACCCTCAGGTCACCAAGGCTTATTAGCTGAAGTAGCCCTTTTCTGGTGCACCAGAAAAAGAACTAGATCAGGGAATAGGCAAAGGGACCCGTTTGAGGTTTCATAGTCTCGACCGCGCATCTAGAGCGCCGAGTGACGCGATGGGTTGCCGTGACAACCCACGCTGTCAGCCGGCCGCTTGACAGTCCTTAAGCCCTTACGAGAAAGGTCGTGCCGACGTGATCACACTCTCCTGAGAGAGTATGAATCACCCACGAACACAATCTCGCATGTTTATGTGCGAGAGAGATCGTGGCCGTCAAATGAGGACAGGAAACAACCGCATCCAGAAACACACGGTTTGAATGACATCTTGAGAAAGATGCAGAGTCAAACCGTGTTGCTGTTTTAGAAGGAAATGCTCTTTTAGAAGTGCTGAAGCACTCAGGGAGATGGCCACGGCTCACAGCTGTCCGATTGCAAGCCTGCGTGTGAGCACTCAGAGAACGGAAACGCCCAGCCAACCAACACAGAGACAAGTGTATGTTGCAGCGGCCACTCGCTGACTTGCGCCGTCACACCAGCACCCAGGTAAGAGAGTGATCCTCCTCGAGACTCGTCTAAACACTCTTCGTAGAAACAACTTGATACAGCATACTGTTCGGCTCCGATATGCGATACTTCCACTTCTGTGTTTATACCTACGCTGCGGGCGGTGCGTGGAATCGTGAACCACATGCCAATGTCCATCGGCTCATTTTTAATCACTCAAAGTAGATTGGTCTCTGAAAACAGATCCCAATTCCAATTCGTCGGTCAGTTCCGACGTATGTCGAACGTGACCGACTGAAAGGGAACCCATGTCTTTTGATATTTTGTATTATTTTTTTTTATATTTTTTTTTAAGTACACCAAGAAATGCTCTCATAATTTACTAATGTTTTCACATCCGAACAACTGTTACCAGCACGTGCGTGAGTAAAGAAGCTTCAAGCTTTCATAATGTTCTCACACAAGTTTAATCTGAAACTCACGCAAGAACTGGTGTCTCTGTCTTCTAGTCTTGTTTGTTTCTCATTGCTATTATCAAATATTATGTTATTGTTTGTATACAGTTGTGAGCATTAAGAAAATAAAAACTGAGAGCATCTGACATCCGCATGATCAGAGTTTCTTGGCACGCTCACGCGTCACGCTTCAAGTTAGGCCAGCGTGAACTCAACCTCGCATGCACATGCAGATGACTGCTGGTCGGAGGCGATAGTCTACATTTATAAAATGTAAAATATTGTTATTTTTCTTACAAACACTTATTGTTTTACTTCAGAAGACATGTATTCATCCATTGGGATCATATGGATTACTGTAGTTATTGCTGTATTACTGTATGTGCAGTTTGATGACCCAAATTAGTTTTCATTAGCAGAGATTATTTTTCTGTGTTCAGATGAAGAAATAAAGTCATATACATCTCTGATGGCATGAGGGTAAAAGACAGGTAACGGTGAGGACATTTCTGTGTGCACTGTATCTTCAGTGTAACAGTTATATAATACAGAATACTAGCTGGAGACATGGGATTCCTTCTTAAGATTAATCTGTAGCAAGGACAATAAAGAAGTGAACAAGAAGAGGATGAAGCCAAGCAAGAGAAACAAATAAGTGTTGTAAATCGTTTTTTTAAAACTTGTTTTTTTAAATAAAGGTTTCTGAGTGATATCAGATTTGTACATGTTTTTATTGTACTTACCCTGGAACTACATGAAACAAGAGGGGAACAATCACCACTTTAATTTACAGCCCGTAGATTCATACTTACCCTGTAACTACATGGATAATTACCCCATAATTAAAAAATACTTACTATTAAAAATAATTTATTAATTTTCCTGATAGTTACCCCCTTTTTCCCCAATATTACATATTGTTCCCTTATAACTACACATACTTTATAGTTACACTATAATTACCAAAAGTTATGCTGTAAATTTGCTTTACTTACGCAGTACTTTCCGGGCCATAATCTAAAGCGTTACTGATGAATGAGTCGTGCCTGATGCTTTCCGGGTTGTAAGTCTTTACTTTGAATCACTCACATCACAGTTAGCAACAAGGGTCTGATTATCACACTTACAACTCAATTGAAACAGTTCAGCATCATTTTGCAATTCATAATAACATTAACAGCCAGTTGGCAAGTAACTATACTTACCAAAGCCAATTTTACCCACATTTGGCAAGTCATTTTTTTGGACCCTGGCTGTAAATTATATTCTCTATTTGTGCACCTGTCACCCTTTAGACAAGTGGCTGAAATGAGAAATGAACTCCCAAAAAGATCTGCAACTCAACTAATCAATTAAACATAAACATAAACATGCACAACAGCAAAACATGCTATTAAAAATGCTTCCTCCAGTTTGAGTGTTGTTTGTTACGTGATCCTATCATAATAAGAGTATTACATCCCCACAGCCCTTGTTGTTATTAATGTGCTCAATACACCCCATTAGCCTTGCCGTTTCTGAAGTTCTAGTCCACTTTGAAGCCCATTAATATTCTATTTTTCTTCTTAAGGCCACAAAATGTGCGTCATCTAAAATGGAGAAACTCAATTGGAACCATCACATTTATTGATGGCTAGAAATTACTTACAGAAATGCATTTGATCTCTCGTCTGGCTAATGAGGACAAATGATGGTGAGTAACAGCAGTGATGGCTCTCCACAAAGACAGACATGAGAGGTTTTGCATTTGCCTAGTCCACACGGGGACATGCAGAAGGGTGTGAAAAAAGAAGGTAGGGTTTACGCAGAAGTAAAAGTAATGGTAAAGTACTATTAAAAGTAAAGTAAAATTCAAAAACAAACTTTGAATGTTTGCTGGAGAAATCAATGCATGCAAGTTCACAACAACATTGCCTTGTCTGATGAGTCTGGATTTCTGCTGCACCATTCAGAATTAGGTGTAAACATCATGAAAGCATGGATCCTGCCTTGTATCAGTGGTCCAGGCTGCTGTTGGTTTAATGGTGTGTTATATATTTTCTTGGCACTTTGTGGCCCTTAGTACCAATTGAGCACACAGCCTGCCTGAGTATTGTTGGTGGCCATGTCCTCCCCTTTATGACCATCTACTGATGGCTACTTCCAGCATCGATTCTATGCCACAAAGAATTAAGGCAGTTCTGAGTGCAAAAGGGGGTCCAACCCGATACTAGCAAGGTGTACCTAATAAAGTGACCAATGAGTAAAAATCTCTCTGTATCTCTGTCTATCATAAACTCTTACTGGAATAATACATCACATATTATTCCAGTAAGAGTTTCAGAACATTAGGATTGAGCAATTGTGACTCTTAGTCGAAACTATCCAGTCTAATCTAAACAGTATTGAACTGACTATTGAGCCATTCCTCTCCTGTACTCAAATATCATACAAAAAGCATCAAACCCACATCAAACCCAAACCACTTGTTTTTGTTGCAGAAACCTTTTTGTGTGTGTGTGTGTGTGTGTCTTTGTATGATCCTTTACAAACTATATGAATGAAAACGTTTTTCCTTGAGAAAACTGCTCTGAAAGCATGGCACGCCTGTGAATGCATTCAGCATAAGTTGAGTCAGAGAAACCATGCATTGCTATAATGTTTGTTTCAGTGTTTTGTCTCAAACGTTTAGTATCCCCATATTTTTCTGCAACAAATTAAAATAGTTTAGATCTATTACTTGTGTCCAAACTGTGAAAATGATTATATTTGAGCCCCTCCTCTGCAGAAAGCAAGTCAAATATATTCACCTCTTGACTGAAGGTCATGTTTAATGGTGATTTCATCCCGTTGTTAATTTCTAATTGATTAAGCTGATGTTGTTACACCTCGCCATGTGTTACAACCATCCCAGTCTCCCCTATTACAATGCGTTGCCATTAAATAATCTAAATGACAAGCGGACTAAAGCTTCATTTCTCAAACTCTTACCAGAGTGAACATCTGCTCAATGGAATTAAAATGCAATGCAATAGTGCCAAATATTTAACAGCAATTGCTCCATTCATGACGTTGTGTCACTCTGTACGATCTTCTGTTCTTGGCAGACTCGTGCGATTGTGTTGTGATGAATTCTAGCCAAGAACGCTGTCTTTCCAATTAACTTTGCTATTGTGTTATAGACCTGCATGATGAATATTCACTGATTTACTCAGCAGCCGGGAGACATTTCAAGGAAAAAGCATTTACGACTCAAAGGTCAACCTGCATGTATTGGTTTTACGCTCACTGAATATCACAGCGTACATGAACACCGTGCCTCGCAAGCAATATTCACTGCTTCCTGAGACATCACAGTCTATATAACAGGTAAAGCTGAGCTTTACTCCTTATAATGTGGCTATGACATTCAGATGTTTCTCCTAAAACTTTCTCTAGAGAAATAAATATAGACACAAATTAAACACAAAGTTAATCTACAGTTAGACTTATAAACAATATGTAGATGCCAAGATTGCAGAACAAAAACATTTGTAAACCTGCTTTGAGTTAACATGTTATATAAATCAGACTGACTGATATATGAACAAACCCCTCTGTTAAACCCTTCAGAATATATGCTCTAAACTTAAAATTGTAAGTACAATAAACTTGGATGTTTAAGTCATTTCAACTTAAATTACATTAAACAGAGTTGAATCTTGTATAAGATTATTGTATGAAAAAAGTTGAAAATTGCTTGACTTATGATTGACTGAGTTTGATGAGCCATGTAAAACATACACCGATCAGGCATAACATTATGACCGCTGACAGGTCAAGTGAATAACACAAATGTCTGCAGTGGTCAGCCTGTCCACCGCCGAAAGCACCAACAGTGGCACGTGAGCATCAGAAATGGAACACGGAGCAATGGAAGAAGGTGGCCTGGTCTGATGAATCACGTGTTCTTTTACATCACGTGGATGGCCGGGTGCGTGTGCGTGGCTTACCTGGGGAACACATAGCACCAGGATGCACTATGGGAAGAAGACAAGCCGGCGGAGGCAGTCTGATGCTTTGGGCAATGTTCTGCTGGGAAACCTTGGGCCCTGCCATCCATGTGGATGTTACTTTGACACGTACCACCTACCTAAGCATCGTTGCAGACCATGTACACCCTTTCATGGAAACAGTATTCCCTGGTGGCTGTGGCTCTTCCAGCAGGATAATGCTCCTGCCACAAAGCACAAATGCTTCAGGAATGAGGAGTTTGAGGTGTTGACTTGGCCTCCAAATTCCCCAGATCTCAATCCAATCAAGCATCTGTGGGATGTGCTGAACAAACAAGCCCGATCCATGGAGACCTCACCTCGCAACTTACAGGACTTAAAGGATCTGCTGCTAACATCTTGGTGCCAGATACCACAGCACACCTTCAGGGGTCTAGTGGAGTCCATGCCTTGGCGGTTCAGGGAAACACAACATCAGGAAGATGGTCAATGTTATGCCTGATCAGTGTATGTTGTCATAACTTATTGATCATGTTTTTTTTGTTTAGTTTTTTTCAGTGTAGATGGGAATAAAACTCTTATGTTTTGGCTGTAGCACCATGCCTTAAAAAGGATTTGCATGTACAGCGTCTGATATAATGACAGTAAGAAAGTTATGCAGTGAGAAAACATTTTGTAGTCAAATGAGACCAAAACAGACCTCTTTAGTCAAATTCATCTCAGTTGGTGAACAAACCCAAGACTGACCACACTTCAAACAACATCACCGTTAGAGTTTAGTATAGAGAGGATTCTTTTCATCAGCAGGGATCTTGTTAAACCAGAAAGAACAATGGATGATGCAAAATACAGAGAAATACTGCAAGAGAACAGGTTTTTTTTTTTTTTTTTTTTTTTTTTTTTTTTTTTTTTTTTAGTCTTAAGATAAAACATGAATATGGAGCTTATCATTACATTAGGGATCCTACACTAAAGTCTTAGAGTTAACATGATGTAAAAATAGTATTCATGTACTTTCATACTTTCTTTTACCTTTTGACATATAAGAGGTGACTTTACTATAAAATACACTCACCTAAAGGATTATTAGGAACACCTGTTCAATTTCTCATTAATGCAATTATCTAATCAACCAATCACATGGCAGTTGCTTCAATGCATTTAGGGGTGTGGTCCTGGTCAAGACAATCTCCTGAACTCCAAACTGAATGTCAGAATGGGAAAGAAAGGTGATTTAAGCAATTTTGAGCGTGGCATGGTTGTTGGTGCCAGACGGGCCGGTCTGAGTATTTCACAATCTGTTCAGTTACTGGGATTTTCACGCACAACCATTTCTAGGGTTTACAAAGAATGGTGTGAAAAGGGAAAAACATCCAGTATGCGGCAGTCCTGTGGGCAAAAATGCCTTGTTGATGCTAGAGGTCAGAGGAGAATGGGCCGACTGATTCAAGCTGATAGAAGAGCAACTTTGACTGAAATAACCACTCGTTACAACCGAGGTATGCAGCAAAGCATTTGTGAAGCCACAACACGCACAACCTTGAGGCGGATGGGCTACAACAGCAGAAGACCCCACTGGGTACCACTCATCTCCACTACAAATAGGAAAAAGAGGCTACAATTTGCACAAGCTCACCAAAATTGGACAGTTGAAGACTGGAAAAATGTTGCCTGGTCTGATGAGTCTCGATTTCTGTTGAGACATTCAGATGGTAGAGTCAGAATTTGGCGTAAACAGAATGAGAACATGGATCCACCATGCCTTGTTACCACTGTGCAGGCTAGTGGTGGTGGTGTAATGGTGTGGGGGATGTTTTCTTGGCACACTTTAGGCCCCTTAGTGCCAATTGGGCATCGTTTAAATGCCACGGCCTACCTGAGCATTGTTTCTGACCATGTCCATCCCTTTATGACCACCATGTACCCATTCTCTGATGGCTACTTCCAGCAGGATAATGCACCATGTCACAAAGCTCGAATCATTTCAAATTGGTTTCACTGTACTAAAATGGCCCCCGCAGTCACCAGATCTCAACCCAATAGAGCATCTTTGGGATGTGGTGGAACGGGAGCTTCGTGCCCTGGATGTGCATCCCACAAATCTCCATCAACTGCAAGATGCTATCCTATCAATATGGGCCAACATTTCTAAAGAATGCTTTCAGCACCTTGTTGAATCAATGCCACGTAGAATTAAGGCAGTTCTGAAGGCAAAAGGGGGTCAAACACAGTATTAGTATGGTGTTCCTAATAATCCTTTAGGTGAGTGTATACTGAAAGTTTCACTCCTCACTGCAAAAATTCTGTATAAATCAAGCTGCCAAAATGACCTGTTTTCTACTTCTGTCATGATCTTGTCTTGTTTAGTTTAAAGGGCTATTTCACAGCTGGAAAGATGAATGTATATTAAAATTGGGTCATTTATGTAGTAGAAATGTGAAATTATTTTAGAAGTTGGTGCCTTCTAGACTGAGAAAAGACAGAAAATGTATTTTTGGCTCATTTGGATGAAAGACACCAACTCCCAGAATGCACTTGCTTCTCTGCCCTACGAGGCCACTCCCAAGCCACGCCTACCGCTTACATGTCTTGCCCACCGTCGTTTTCATTTTTATAGTAATACAATCATTTAGTTCAGTGAGAGAACAGACAGTACAATTAAAATACAGTGCTCAATACAGTGTGAGTGAGCTGAACGACAGTCGCAGCACAAACGCAGCAGGAGTCAGATCTCATTTATCACGAGAGTGAGGAGCTGACCAGATGATCGCAGAAGATTTGGTTTCAAAGCGAAATGTGCCTATTTAAGTGAGTTTGTCATTGTACCGTTTTGTTGTTGTGTTTTCATGAACCCACAATTCAAGCAACCCGTCCCCGAATTGGCACTGATTTTAAACCTAAACTAAAATGAGCACGGCCGACCGGCATTCATTCATGGCCGCACAGTCATTCAGTCATCTGGCGCGTTTTCAGTTCATGCCTATGGAAGCTTAACTTTCATAGGAATTCATTGAGAACACTCACTTTGCTCTGCACCGCTCCGTTATAAATGGCCAAGCAGTCGCCTGTGTCATACATTCTGTGAGTGAGATCCCACCCCCTATGGGCGGGTTGAAAACATGCAGAACTACTGGCTGTAGTCTCTAGCCTCTGGCCAAAAAGCCTCAGATAATGCAAAATGACAATATTTGCATCATCAGAGGCTTTTTTCCATACTTAAAATACATAAATTCGAATATACTACCAGGTTTCTACTGATACAAAGCTTAATGCTAAATCGCTGAAGTAACCCTTTAATAGTTTCATTGCCATGTTCTGTTTAGTTTTGTTTCCATGGTTCATCACCCGAGTTCTCATGCCGTTTATTCTGCGTTACGCTTTGTGGAATATATGCACAGTAAGGCTGCACAATATTGGGAAAAAAAACTTACATTGTAATATTTAGTTTTTCTGTGATATATATTTCTATTTCATCAGATGATTTAAATAGTTCTAGTTAAAAAAAAAAAAAAAAAAAAGTAACTAATCATTCTAGAATAATTGGGGTGATTTTATAGGAGAGTGGGAGTTTTTCAGGTAACTGCTGTAAAATAGCAGTCTTCACTGTATAAATGAAATACAACTAATATAATTAATAAATTAAAGCTACAAAGATCTTTTGTTGTTTGATCACCATTGGTGACACAAAAAGCTGTGGGTACATTAGGCTGCTGTCCTTTTAAGATGAATACTCAGACCTCATATAAATGACACATTGGCTGCGTCCGAAAAACCTGGAAAATGCTCCCTTCGGAGGACACATTTCAAGGTAGGAAGGCATCAAGGCACGTCCGAATCTAATGTTAGCTTCACTTCCTGTCTCCTGAGAGACCTTCATCTGATTTTTGAAGGCAGCATATATGTATTCTTCACTGCCTTTGATATCCCACAATCCTGTGTGTTCCATTCTGTGACAGTTGAGATAGCAAAAAAAAGTTGGCGTCCGAAAGTTGTGTTTTTACCAACATTTTCCACTTCTGGTGTCATTTCTAGCGAGAAATTTCTAATGTAGTAATTAAATATTTATTGTGTTCTCACCAAAGCTCTCTCTATTTTGCTGTAGATCATTAAATTGTTACACTGCCTTAGAAGGCTGTCCGAAATCAGTTTCGTGAGGTGCCTTTGTGCACAAATGCTGCCTTACAAGTCATTGTCTGATAAGGCAACAAGGTTTTCGGACGCAGCCACTGACACTCATCCGTTTTATTTTTTCTCAGTTGTTTACAACACATAACCGACTGTGTCTACGAGGATACTTTTGTGTGCACGTCCGTTTAATCTCAAAAGAAGGAGTAGCATCTGCCTGCAAACCCCAAGGCTGCATGTTCAGGACCGCAGTTCTAGGATCCTAGCAGTTTAATTGCTGTATTGTCCTAACCAACCCCTAGCCCTAAATCTACCCATTGTTAACCCTGTTGAAATATTTTAAATCATTTAAGTAATTAAAGTTTAAAATGGCTGTGCCTGCTGTTTTGTTAAAAAAAAAAAAATAAGGTGGGAAAAGTTTGACTCAGGTCTCCTCTGTTGGGCTACAGTTGGCTAGATCACAAAAAAAAAAAAAAAAAAAAAAAAAAAAAAACCTAGGGTCCTAGAAATGCAGTCCTGAAACTGCAGTGGTCCTAAAAGTGCAGCCTCTGGTATTGCAGGCAGATAATATTGAAAGAAAGAGAAATAGAACCGAAAGCCATTATGGAAAGCCATAGTCGGAGTTAGTGCACACATATTAGGAGCAGTGAGTAGTGAACACACACACACACACACACACACACACACACACACACACACACACACACACACACACACTGCAAACCGTGAAAAAGACAAGCCCTGCATCTCAATGTGCATACTATCCCCCCATCTGCCCTAAATAGTATTGAAAATTACTAATGTCACACTATTTAGGGTGGATAGTATACACATTGGGGCACAGGCAAGCAGTAAGGGAGCGCTGCAATATAGCCACATATTTATAATAAAATTAATTCAAACCATACATAATGTTAGCAGTATACTTTTTATTATTATTATTATTATTATTATTATTATAGCCTGTAATGATAAATACATTATAAAAATATATTTTTAACTAAACTCTCCTCCCTATTTCTTCTCCATCTCTTTTGGTGGCATTGTTTGTGAAAATGTACATAGTCTATTTACGTCTACTGCATTTATAATGTCACATACCTGCACGTTGAACGCGTTTTTTCTTCAATGAGGGGGAGAAGGAGGCGAGATGCACGAGGATGAATTACTACATCACTTGTATTATTGCACTGATTGGCTCTTAGCTGTGAGAAGACTGTGTCAGTCAGTGTATTGGACAAAACAGCGACCATAAATGTAAAGAAACAAAGTGGCTTGTCATATTTTCCTAACAAGCAACCACATTTTTTAAAATAACCCCAAAAAAAGGCAACCCGTGACACATGATTTTTTTTTTACGCAACATGCCAAAATAAGAAGCCCAAAGTCGCGTGTTATACACAAATTTGGCAACTATGCGTGTGAGTCCTCTTGCGCTTGATGCATGACTCTTCTTAAAAACACATGCAAGTGATAAACTTTCACTCTATGCTGGTTAAACTTTGCAGTTAATCCGTGAATCACATGCGTTCTGAACCGGGGTGCAGCTGGCCCATACGGATCACGGATCAACTATGATCCCTTTACTTGACATCGCACATCCTGCCATCTGTGCAGCCACATCACTATATCGATGCTAAAATGATATATCGTGCAGCCCTAATCCACAGAACATGTGACAACTTTCCTCCACATTGTGATGTCACACATATTTGCATCTGTCTGCCTTAGTTTCTTTCATTCACACTCATCCTGGACCAACTCTCAGGGATGAACACGGGAAGGCATTTCCAGTATAAATGAACAACATCATGCAATCCCAGAACAACTTTTCTGGAAATTGACTTTCAGGCCAAATGTGACCCTGGACCTGGTCATAAGGGATATATATATATATATATTTTTTTTTTTTTTTTTTTTTTATAATTTGTTGTAATTGAGATGTATACATCATCTGAAGCTGAATATATATTTCCATTGATGTGTGGTTTGTTAGGACAATATTTGGTCAAGATACAACTACTTGAAAATCTGGAATCTGAGGGTGCAAAAAATGTTGTTCAAATGAAGTCCTTAGCAATGCATATTACTACCAATACAATATTTTTGAGATATTTACGGAAGGGAATTTACAAAATATATTCATGGCACATGATCTAAAAGAAAAATGGATAATTTTGACCCATGTCAATGTATTGTTGGCTATTGCCACAGATATACCCGTGAGACGCAGGACTGGTGTTGAGCTCCAGGGTCACATATGACTAGCTTTCTTCTGCATAAATCAAATGAAGATTTTTAGAAACATACAATATATGGTGACCAAAACTTTGACGCTCCAAAAAGCACTCAACATTCTGCCTCTCCATTATAGAAGAGCATCAGTACATTATTAGGGCATTTCTTCTGACCTTTGCTACATGCTTTTTGCACACTTCAATATAATATAATGACAGCTTATGGTATTATGACAGTGCAGCCAAAAAATAAATATAAATAAACAGCAAAAACAAAAATACTCAGTGTATGATTGGATTGCACATTTCATCTTGATGTATTGGATATCGATTAGAAACATGCATTTGCACTGATGAAATTCAGGTCAAAGAGTCAGAGCAGAATAATGCATTCAATTTGTGTCCGTGGACCCTCTAGCAGTTATTATTTACTGCATTCATGTTTCCTAGTGCAGAAGCTTCTGCTCTAAATCATTGCTGTACTGCAGCAGTCATGTCACATGTGGTGTAAAGGGAAGTCATTCTAGTAATTCCAATATACTTTACACTGCGGTTTGAAGACTGTTGAGTATATAACACGTAGGCCTATATATGAACTCATCAGATTTATAAATCAGAAGGTCATGCTTCATCAACTGGAGTAAAGTTATAGCATGGCATCGCATTCCCACACATTGACATACTGTACATATGGAACTGAATTTAATTTAAAAGCATGTTGTGTAAACCGCGCCAGTGAACAAATGTGCAACACAGCTTATTACAGAGAGTGCTAAAATAGCTAAATGTGCATTTTAGAATTAAAGTATATACAGTTGTGCTCAGAATTATTCATACCCTTGGTAAATATGATCAAAGAAGGCTGTGAAAATAAATCTGCGTTGTTAATCCTTTTGATCTTTTGTTTTAAAAATGTATAAAATTCTAACCTTTCATTGGAGAATAAGAATTTTAAATGAGGGGAAAATCTTATTATGAAATAAATGTTTTTCTCTATACACATTGCTCACAATTAATTTTGCAACCTCTTTTTGCCAAGATAACATCTCTGAGTCTTCTTCTATAATGCCTGATGAGTTGACCAGAGACCTGACCAGAGATCAGAGCCCATTCCTCCATACAGAATCTCTCCAGATCCTTCAGATTCCCAGCTCTTCTCTCCAGTTCACCCCACTCATCTTCCGTAGTGTTCAGGTCAGGGACTGGGATGGCCATGGCAGAAACTTGGTTTTGTACTCAGTGACAGGTTTGTGTGTTGATTTTGATGTTTGTTTTGGATCACTGCCCTGTTGGAAGATCCAGCCTTGGCCCTTTATAAGATTTCTAGCTGGGACAGTCAGGTTTTAATTTTTTATCTGTTGGTATTTGTTAGAATCCATGATACCACGTATCTGAACAAAATGTCCAGGATCTCTGGAAGAAAGATAGGCCCACAGCATTAAAGATACAGCAGAGTATTTCATTTTACACATGGGGTACTTTTTAATCCCTGTGTGCACCAAACCCATATTAAGTGTTTACTGACAAAAAAAAAAAAAAAAAAAAATCTGACCACAGAACGTTTGAAAAGTAACTGACATGACTGAAACTTCAGACGGGACCTGGTTCTGTGGTCCGATGAAAAAAAAGAGCTTTTTATCATTACAGTTTTTCTCAATTGTTTCCACACAAATACTGGTACTTGATACACAATGAACACAACATGTAACTCATGCACCAATCCCCTGAACCAATTCTGCTAAACTACAAGCACAATTCCTGCTTTACACTCAAATTGCAGTTCTAAAACACACTTTTTTTTCAAAACACTACACAGTTCTCTGCATTTGGCACAATTTTCATGCAGAAAATCTCTATATAACAAATAATATATACACTCACCTAAAGGATTATTAGGAACACCTGTTCAATTTCTCATTAATGCAATTATCTAATCAACCAATCACATGGCAGTTGCTTCAATGCATTTAGGGGTGTGGTCCTGGTCAAGACAATCTCCTGAACTCCAAACTGAATATCAGAATGGGAAAGAAAGGTGATTTAAGCAATTTTGAGCGTGGCATGGTTGTTGGTGACAGACAGGCCGGTCTGAGTATTTCACAGTCTGCTCAGTTACTGGGATTTTCTCGTACAACCATTTCTAGGGTTTACAAAGAATGGTGTGAAAAGGGAAAAACATCCAGTATGCGGCAGTCCTGTGGGCGAAAATGCCTTGTTGATGCTAGAGGTCAGAGGAGAATGGGCCAACTGATTCAAGCTGATAGAAGAGCAACTTTGATTGAAATAACCACTCGTTACAACCGAGGTATGCAGCAAAGCATTTGTGAAGCCACAACACGCACAACCTTGAGGCAGATGGGCTACAACAGCAGAAGACCCCACCAGGTACCACTCATCTCCACTACAAATAGGAAAAAGAGGCTACAATTTGCACGAGTTCACCAAAATTGGACAGTTGAAGACTGGAAAAATGTTGCCTGATCTGATGAGTCTCGATTTCTGTTGAGACATTCAGATGGTAGTCTGGTGGCTGCTGGTGGTGGTGTAATGGTGTGGGGGATGTTTTCTTGGCACACTTTAGGCCCCTTAGTGCCAATTGGGCATCGTTTAAATGCCACGGCCTACCTGAGCATTGTTTCTGACCATGTCCATCCCTTTATGACCACCATGTACCCATTCTCTGATGGCTACTTCCAGCAGGATAATGCACCATGTCACAAAGCTCGAATCATTTCAAATTGGTTTCTTGAACATGACAATGAGTTCACTGTACTAAAATGCCCCCCACAGTCACAGGATCTCAATCCAATAGAGCATCTTTGGGATGTGGTGGAACGGGAGCTTAGTGCCCTGGATGTGCATCCCACAAATCTCCATCAACTGCAAGATGCTATCCTATCAATATGGGCCAACATTTCTAAAGAATGCTTTCAGCACCTTGTTGAATCAATGCCACGTAGAATTAAGGCAGTTCTGAAGGCGAAAGGGGGTCAAACACAGTATTAGTATGGTGTATTCACAACTTAATTTTGTTAGAGCATTTCAGCCCGACCATAACATGTTTGAGTTCAGGCAGAAATAAAGTAAATTTCTCACCACTGCCAAATAGTTCAGGTAAGAGGTGAGTGTCTTGCAAAATTCCAACAGTTCAATAGAAATCCACAAACATAAGTCCAACATAAAGCGCCGCAAACCATAATCAAACGCCAGGTAATCAAAAGTGTAGAATTAGTGATGGCAATTTCAAAACACTGCTTCATGAAGCTTCGAAGCTTTACAAATCTTCTGTTTTGAATCAACTGGTTGTGAATCAATCAACGTGATCTCAGTAAACAAGGCCTTGTTATGTCATCACTGTTTCGAAACACTTCGAAATGTCAATGGTTTACCACTTAGGGGCGATGGGCTCTGTGAACCCATGAATCATGAGCAGTCACTGAGAACCATTGAACAACCTGATCTCTGATCAGTTTTACACATTTGTAGACATTTTAATTAGACATTAGTATAATTAAAAGGAATAATAGTAGTCAATAGTCTCTTATTGGCCTGTAAACATCGATACACTGACATTGCACTGCACTTTCTGTTCTCGTTGCTACTGTGTAACAACCTGTCATAAACCTGTTTGCACATTATACTCTTTATACATTTGTTAACCACATATTTATAAGTCTACAGTTTACTCACTGCAAAGTCTACTTCAATTATTTTATTCCACTTTATCCTTATTTGTTACCTTTTTTCTCTTGACTTGATTATTTATAATTCTACAGATATAGATATATATATATATATATATATATATATATATATATATATATATATATATATATATATATATATATATATATATATATATATATATATATATATATATATATATATATATATATATATATATATATATACATATATATATAGATAGTAGTACTTTTTTTATATCCTATTTCTATTATAATTTCTTCCTTGTGTTTTTAACTGTGAATTTGCACTGTCCATGGAGCGGACCTGTTTACATTTCACTGCCGGTTGTATATTCTGTATATAACTGTGTATGTGACAAATAAAACTCTTGAATCTTGAATCTTGTTTATCTAAGCCATCCATGGAACAAACAAAACAGGCCCTGACAATTGATAAAAGAGCATATAGACACTTAATATTACTTTTTATTAGATGATTAATTAATTGTATTTGAAAGATTTTACTTTCAATTAAACATTTGCAATAGATTTTTAAAAGGTGTTTTATGCATGTTTGGCCTGGGTTTTTGTTGCATTCACACTGTTCTGACCAGCAGGGGTCGCCATGGAGACGGGTGTCAAATTGTTTCGAAGCTTCGACACAATACGGCACATTTGCTTCAACTTTTTCAATGTTTTGCAAAGCCTCGGCCTGCCCATCACTATGTAGAACAAGATCAAACCATAGTCCAGATGAAGTGTCCTTATTGTTTGATTAATGAGGCCAAAAGAGAACCCTCTGAACAAATATGCAAAACACAAATCAAAATATGCACAGATAACACAGAATTCAGCATACATACAACTTACATTGAGCTGTAGAAAGAGGTTCCTCAAAATAGGTTTTCACGCATCAAGCTAAGTTGAGCAAACCCCAAAGACATGCCAGTACCTCTAAACACTCTTAATTGTCTCTCTTAAAAGATAGCCCTTCCTTTAGAAACCTGAGGTGAGAGGAAGCATTACAGCATAGGAAATGGAACAAGCTTTGATGACAGTTCATTATCTTGATATTATTTCTGTGTCTATCTCAATCTGAACAAACAAAAAAACAAAAAACATGCTTTTATACTGTATTTTATGTAGGAGTGCAGCAGGGCTCTGTTTTGAGACCATTAAAGTTTTCAAGATTTAGATCATCCCTAACCATCTTGAGCCAGGAGAAACCTAACATTACTGTAGATTGGTACACTCAAAGTGAAGGACAGCACATTCTCTCCAAAGACACTTGATTGGTAATGATTGTTATGTCTATTCAGTCTCATTTTGCCATTTTTTAGCAAGGCGGCAAATGTTTTCTTGGGAAAATGTTTAAATATGTCTGATGCCGTTGCTTCTGCCAAGTTTTGGAAGAAGCATTGAAAGAGTGTCAGAAGATTTCACCTGAACCTACTCTGATAAGCTTCTCTGTCACTGAGAACACAGACAGCGGGCCATCCAGAGACAGGTCCTGTCATCATGCACAACAATCTCTTTTCACATAATTTTCCATATCTAAATGACAGCCCTGCCATTTTGTCTTTGTAATTATGCAGAGGTACTGATCCAATGACTTAATGATGTCAGCACTGTCATTTAATGTGCCACTCAGCTAGTTGAACATATTGATTGCTAAACAGACATCTGCATTGTTTGGGTAGTCTAAATTATTTAAAGGGGCCATATTCTACAATCGTGTAGCTTTTTACTGTTGTTTTCCCCTGAAGACCACTTGTAATATTCATCAATGCGTCTTTTATCAAAAACCTATACAATGGACCTACGATTTACTTAAAGATCCTGTGAAATCAAAATGGTTGTTTTGTGGTTATATTGTGGTTGTATAATAAGTCAAAGCTTACAATTTAATGCACGTGTCACATTTACACATTGCCAAAAGTATTGGGACACACCTCCAAATCACTGAATTCAGGTGTTCAATCACTTCATGTCCACAGGTGTATAAATCAAGCACTAGGCATGCAGACGCTTCTACACACATTTGTGAAAGAATGGGTCGCTCTCAGGAGCTCAGTGAACTCAAGCGTGGTACCGTGATAGGTTGCCACCTGTGCAATAAGTCCATTCGTAAAATTTCCTCACTACTAAATATTCCACGCTCAACTGTTAGTGGGATTATAACAAAGTGGAAGCAATTGGGAACCACAGCAACTCCGCAACAAGAGGGTCACAGTGCGCAGAAGTCACCAACTTTCTGCAGAGTCAATAGCTACAGACCTCCAAACTTCTGTGGCCTTCAGATGAGCTCAAGATGCAATGGAAAGCGTGGGATGCAGTGGTGTAAAGCACGCCGCCACTGGACTCTAGAGCAGTGGAGATGTGTTCTCTGGAGTGACCAATCACGCTTCTCTGTCTGGAGTCTGGGTTTAGCGGTTGCCAGGAGAACGGTACTTGCCTGACTGCATTGTGCCAAGTGTATTATGGTGTGGGGTTGTTTTTCAGGGATTGGGCTAGGACCCTTAGTTCCAGTGAAAGGAACTCTTAATGCAGTCTTAACATTTTGGACAATTTCATGCTCCCAACTTTGTGGGAACAGTTTGGGGATGGTCCCTTCCTGTTCCAGCATGACTGTGCACCAGTTCACAATGCAAGGTCCATAAACATATGGATGAGCGAGTTTGGTGTGGAGGAACTTGACTGGCCTGCGGTCAAGCCCACAGAGTCCTAACTTCAACCTGATAGAACACCTTTGGGATGAATTAGGACACGCTGGAGAGAACGCCTTGGTATTCCTCAGGAAGAGCTGGAGGAAGTGTTTAGGGAGAGGGTAGTCTGGGCATCTCTGCTTAGACTGTTGCCCCCGCGAACTGGCCCCGGATAAGCGGAGGATGGATGGATGGTTTATTTATATGTGTAATAAGTCTAATGGATTTGTTGCACCTTTATTTGAATTTGTATATTCTCATTGGTGACATTTTACCTACAAATTCTAGTCAGAAAAAGTCAGATCATGTAAATCGTGTGTGTGTGTGTGTGTGTGTGTGTGTGTGTGTGTGTGTGTGTGCAGATAAAGCTTTCACAAACCAATATTCAAAGTTTGTCTTGATGAACTTCACAGTTTTCTTTTAGTGACTTTGCTTATGTATCAATACTTGGTTTGTATCCTTGCTGTCTGCTGAGAGAAGTGTCAAAAGACAAGTCTCTCCGAGATTATACATTTTAAATGCAATGTAAGATTTTTATTAAGATGTGGACAGTAAAGCACAGAGTTGAATCCCCATGTCACTGATGTACACACACTGACAGCATTCCCCCTGTTTATCGAGCAAATGTTTATATTGAACGTTCGGCCTGCGAGAACATGCCATTGACGTGCAGCGACGTGAGAGTCAGCTAAAATGTAGTCTAATCTGCAGTCTGAGAACAGGAAGAGGGGCTGATGGGGGTCTGAACGGCTGTCACGGGCCAGCTGAGATCCAGAATCTCTCCCCAGGCTTCAGGCCTGCCAATCAATCAGCCTCCGGATGGCCTAAGCATTAATTATCGACTGTTTGCAGACGTGGCAGGGGGTCAGCGGCTAACAGACAAGTCAAACGGCAGCAGTGCGAAAGGCTCCAAAGGCACTGCCCGTTCCTCAGCCCTGACAGCAACAGACAATCACATTTAATCCTCAGTGGATGAGTTTGCCTTGGTGTAAACATGCAGCAGTGAAAATCTGATCTCTCTGCCTGAACTCTGTCCTGATTGCTTTTGTAACTATTCAGGACTTGCATGTGTTGTATAGAGGCAATATGCCATTAAAAGAATGTGTTGTATTATAACAAAACATTTGTGAAAGCTTCACTATGTGTGGAAGACATTCCCTTGTGAAAAAGAAGCATGCTTAATTCAGAATCAGAATCAGAATCAGAAAGAGCTTTATTGCCAAGTGTGCTTGCACACACAAGGTATTTGTCTTGGTGCTGAAGCTTCCAGTGCACATATACAATACAACACAACATGAACACACATATACAAATATGAAAAATAGTATAAAATAAAAAAAAGGTAGTGTATGTATATATATATATATATATATATATATATATATATATATATATATATATATATATATATATATATATATATAGTCACAGTTACATTTAAGAATATATTGAATTGCATTCAATGTGCACTTTTAGTGTACTTCAAATCTTAAAAGAATTTTAAAAAGAAATACTTGTAATATTAATTAAATAAAGGCCACTTAAGTGTACTTCATGCCTGGGTTTCTTAGCACACTTAAGTACTTTACAGTATACATGTTTTATATTTAAATACATGACATAAGGACATTTTAGTTTACCATAAATGCTTGTCAGTACATTTAACCATATTCCAAAGACAATAGAAGACTAATAATAAGTACCTAAGCGGGTCAAAAATGGCATTTAACATGAATGTATTTAATTGTAAATAACATGCAATTATGTGTCCAGAAACATTACAATCAGTTTGCACTTAAGTATAATCTCTTAAAGCATATTATGTATGCTTTTTTTTTTTTTTTAAGTATGCTAAAGTGTACTTTTTCCACAATGACTGTCATTAGAATAATGACTAATTATACTTTTATTTAGCATGTGATTGGCTGCTGAACATGTGGCGGTTTTATTACGGAGACGAATACTAATTAAAAACAAACTAAAAGATGCATATCAGAGTTAATTAGAAAGATACTCAATGCCTCAGATTTCACATCAGGTTTGTATTAAATATATTATGAAATCTATGCAGTTCCCGGTGAGATTAGAAAGTCAACATTAAAATATTTGCTGTGCCAGTATGATTTTGGCATATCAGTGTTATGGTACAGACACACAGAATCAGGGGTGAATATAAAAGTGGTTTATTGACAAACTGGAATGAATGGGTATAGATACTGTTAGGAGCAGTTGGACGAGGAGATCGTGGATGGCAAAGCTGGGGAGCGAAGCAGCAGACATGGTGGTGTGGAAACCAGTGGATGGAGGAAGACAAGGAGAGGATGAGCCAAAACGGATGACGAAGGAGACACAGAGAATCAGGTAGGAGATCTGTAGCAGGTAATACAGGCTGGATACAGAGAGTGGAGTCCTTGCTCAAATGAGACCAGACAGTGAATGAATGTGAGGTGTATGCTTGTGTAGGTCCGTGTTGATGAGGAGATGAGGTGCAGGTGATTCCTCTCTGATTGCCCTAGGAGCTTGAAGGCTCTCCAGACCTGGGAGATGAAGTGCAGGCCTCGATCTGACAATTTCCTCAGGGATTCCAAAGTACCAGAAGACGTGATTAAAGAAGAGTTCTACAGGGACCATGGCCTTTGGCAAACCTTTCAGGGGAATCAGACAGCAGGATTTAGAGAATCGCTCAACAAGGAGTATACACGAGTTGCCATCAGAAGGAGGCAGATCAGTGGCGAAATCTACTCCTAGGTGTGACCAGGGGCATTGAGGAACGGGCAACGGGAGGAGCATGCCAGATGGAAGATGACGTGGACTCTTGGAGATGGGTTTGCCACTGACAAACCTTCTGATTTCTCGCCATGTTGTGCCATCAGAAGCAATCTTGTAGCAGTGAGAGGGTGCCGTTGGCCCCTGGGTGGCCAGTGCCCACAGACTACGTCGTAGTTGACCTCCACTGGGGATAGCTTCTTAGAGAAGGCGGCACATGGATGGAGTCATGCTGGGTTCCCCTGCTCCTGCGAAAGCAGAGCGGTACACTGATGAAGGCATCCTTGAGGCTTTGGAAAGCTTGGGTGGCGCTGGTGTCCAGGACAGACACTTGGGCTTGTTTTTGAGGAGGTTGGTTAACAGGGCTGTGATGGAGCTGTAATTATGAATGAACCGTCATTGGAAGTTTGCAAACCCAAGGAATTATAGGAGTTCTTTGATGGTAAATGGTTGGAACCATGACCAGAGTCCTTACCAAAACAAGACCAGACAGTGAATGAACGTGAGGTGTGTGCTTATGTAGGTCCATGTTGATGAGAAGATCAGGTGCAGGTGATTAGTACTCTGGCGAGCTGGAGTGCTGTGATTGGGTGTATTTTTTTTATTATTACGCAATAACCTGAATTTTAGGACATTCAAGTAATTGATGTTGAAGTGTTTGTGTACATGGTGTTTTGTTTCATAAATCATTTGAAGGACCTGCTCCAGTATCTATTGATCCAGATGCATATTGACTTGTAGCATGTTGTCATTAACAGTTGCATCACAACAGATGCTGTTCAAAGAAAGTGAGGACAATGTAATTTTGCCCCTTGAAAACTTTAATTCAACATTATTTATATGTTTATTATGAATCACCTACATAATACACTATATTGGCAAACGTTTTGGGACTCCTGCCTTTCCATGCACATGAACTTTAATGCCATCCCATTCTTAATCCGTAGGGTTTAATATGGAGTTGGTCCACCCTTTGCAGCTATAACAGGTTAAATTCTTCTGGGAAGGCTTTCCACAAGGTTTAGGAGTGTATTTATGGGAATTTTTTACCATTCTTCTAGAAGAGCATTTGTGAGGTCAGGCACTGATGTTGGACAAGAAGGCCTGGCTCGCAGTCTCCGCTCTAATTCATCCCAAAGGTGTTGAGCGTGGAATATTTAGTAGTGAGGACATTTCAGGAATGGACTTATTGCACAGGTGCAACCTATCACAGTACCACGCTTGAGTTCACTGAGCTCCTGAGAGCGACCCATTCTTTCACAAATGTTTGTAGAAGCGTCTGCATGCCTAGTGCTTGATTTATACACCTGTGGACATGGAAGTGATTGAACCTGAATTCAGTGATTTAGAGCGGCGTCCCAATACTTTTGTCAATATAATGTGTATATATCTGCTATTCTGGATTGTCAGTTACTCATAATATGAATCACCCACTTCTGATTGACACATTGCATTAGCATGTGGACTTTCTAAATATGGTTTTAATTAAAATAAAATTGGAACATAACAGTCACCAAAAATTAATGACTTGAAAATAATTACACTTAATCTCTTTGCATATTTTAATTGATTAATTTGCTTTATGATACCACATGTCTGGAAGCTATCAGAAAAACAAAAATGTCAGACAATTATTGCTATGCCAGAATTGCCATGATATCTGTAAAATTCTTCAGGGTTATGTGCTCAACATTTACATCCACCAACACCAATGGGTGAAGCCGCTTTCACCTGTTGTTTACAGTCATGTAACATTAGCCTGTAATCAAAGCGCTGTGGCAGTTTCTCATGTAATCAAGAAGACTTCCAATGCTCAGCCTGAACAGTATCATTAACACTGCAGTTTTATTGATTAAATATCGACTGAGAGACCATTAGTTGGTACTTTCAACAGAATAGAGTGTGAAATTCAAAAACATTGTACATTTTTGGTTTTTCTAAACAAGAAAATTTTGACCGTCAACCTCAGGAGGTCGAACTTAATTTAATGAGCTGTTTTTTACTACTTACTACTTATTTACTGTATAAGGATTGGAAATGTTGCATGTTTCACAATTCTGCTTCAAAATTTGTCTAAAGACCAGAGTTGGGAAAATTTACCTTTAAAAGTAATGCATTACAATATTAAGTTACTTTCAAAAAATGAACTAAATCAAGCATATTGCGCCACTTCTGGCAGGTCACGTATGTCAAACTCGCATCAGCTGTCTGTCAGCTGATCATGTCTACCTATAGGAATATGACGTCTATCCCCACATATACGTATACGCTCCTTCAGTACTATCAGTAGCTGTCGCGTTTCTCCAGAGCTCATTTACCCTCCTCCACCCCCAGCTCCTCCTCTCGTCCAGTCAGGATTTGGTATTCTGATTCCCCTTGAATCAGACTAAATTCCTGAATTATTTTGTACATTTAATATAAACATTAATGATATCTGCAATACGTTATGTTGGTTCTGTTCTGTTTACCCTAAGGGGGGTTACTGCTGCTCTCCCTGCTCTTATCTCTATGCTAGGCTGCATGGATGCGCAGGGAGTTCTTACCCAGAACAGAACCATAGCAGCAAACTCTATGTTAATAGTCAATCAATCATCTTTGACGATAGTGGTCCTGACAGAATTGTGTTACTTAGTTACTTTTGTTATGGAAAGTAATGCATTAAATAACTTTTTTGTCACTAGGGCTGGGCTTGCTTTTTTGGTTTTAATAACAACAACAACAACAACAACAACAACAACAACAAAAAAGGTTTATTACACTTTATTTTGATGGTCCCCTATCGACATTCTACTGACTATAAGTAACTTTACAACTACATGTCAACTTATTCTACTAACCCTAACAGTCTACTCTACTAATACTCTAATGAGAGTCAGTTGGCATGCAGATGCAACATTACTCAACAGAATGTCTAAAAGGGACCATTAACATAAAGTGTAACAAAACAAATTATTATTTTTTATTTATTTATTTATTTTTTGACAAATATAAAGGCCCTTTCCCACCAAAAATGAAAAGAATAAGCCTCAGGCTGAATTAATGCACATTCATGTCTGTAAAAGAGAGGGCACAAGCAATAAAAACAGAAGGAAAAGAAACAAATGTGATGTATATTTAAAGTCAGTATTGTAGAATTGGATCATTGAAGGTATTCAGCAGCTGCAAAAACATTGGTTAATAAAGTGAGATAAAATGCATAAAGTATATTTTTATTAATTCAATTTAATTACTCCAGGTTTGTGTAATATTCTGAGTTTGCATTTTACTGATTTTATTCATTTTGAGGAATATTGAACCTGTTTTTGTGCAAGTGAGTTGAATAAATGCATGCACGCATTTAGTCTAGGACTACAATACCCATTATGTTAACTTGTGATTTCTCTCAACATGGGCACAGGAGAGCTGACAGTACATTGGAAAACAAAGTACAAACCCGATTCCAAAAAAGTTGGGACACTGTACAAATTGTGAATAAAAAAGGAATGCAATAATTTACAAATCTCATAAACTTATATTTTATTCACAATAGAATATAGATAACATATCAAATGTTGAGAGTGAGACATTTTGAAATGTCATGCCAAATATTGGCTCATTTTGGATTTCATGAGAGCTACACATTCCAAAAAAGTTGGGACAGGGAGCAATAAGAGGCCGGAAAAGTTAAATGTACATATAAGGAACAGCTGGAGGACCAATCTGCAACTTATTAGGTCAATTGGCAACATGATTGGGTATAAAAAGAGCCTCTCAGAGTCTCTCAGAAGTCACGATGGGCAGAGGATCACCAATTCCCCCAATGCTGAGGCCAAACATACTGGAGCAATATCAGAAAGGAGTTTCTCAGAGAAACACTGCAAAGAGTTTGAAGTTCTCATCATCTACAGTGCATAATATCATCCAAAGATTCAGAGAATCTGGAACAATCTCTGTGCGTAAGGGTCAAGGCCGGAAAACCATACTGGATGCCCGTGATCTCCGGCCCTTAGACGGCACTGCATCACATACAGGAATGCTACTGTAATGGAAATCACAACATGGGCTCAGGAATACTTCCAGAAAACATTGTCGTGAACACAATCCACCGTGCCATTCGCCGCTGCCGGCTAAAACTCTATAGGTCAAAAAAGAAGCCATATCTAAACATGATCCAGAAGTGCAGGCGTTTTCTCTGGGCCAAGGCTCATTTAAAATGGACTGTGGCAAAGTGGAAAACTGTTCTGTGGTCAGACCAATCAAAATTTGAAGTTCTTTTTGGAAAACTGGGACGCCATGTCATCCGGACTAAAGAGGACAAGGACAACCCAAGTTGTTGTCAGCGCTCAGTTCAGAAGCCTGCATCTCTGATGGGATGGGGTTCATGAGTGCGTGTGGCATGGGCAGCTTACACATCTGGAAAGGCACCATCAATGCTGAAAGGGATATCCAAGTTCTAGAACAACATATGCTCCCATCCAGACGTTTGCAGACTGTTAGAAAAAGAAGAGGGGATGCCACACAGTGGGAAACATGGCCTTGTCCCAACTTTTCTGAGATGTGTTGATGCCATGAAATTTAAAATCAACTTATTTTTCCCTTAAAATGATTCATTTTCTCAGTTTAAACATTTGATATGTCATCTATGTTGTATTCTGAATAAAATATTTAAATTTGAAACTTCCACATCATTGCATTCTGTTTTTATTCACAATTTGTACAGTGTCCCAACTTGCGTTACTTATTTGAAATAGTAACAGATATTTTGTTGTAAATTTAAAAGTAATGCATTACTTTTACTAGTTACTTGGAAAAGTAATCTGATTATGTAATTATGTTATGCGTCACCCCAACACTGCTCTTTTCCTGCCATTGATGAGATTTTCCATAATTTACTTGCCCCTGACGAGTTTATCCAGTAATCTGTGTTTTCACTGTTATAAGGTAGGGGGCACTGTTACACATTTTCTGAAATAGTACAGCATCTCCAGATCCAAAAAACAAGCTAAGAAGAAAGTCTGCGTTGAGTGGATAGTTGTTTATGCACAAGTAAGCTAACATGATTATCAAACCTTCAACAAATCAAAACTGCCTAATGTTACCTAATGAAATGCTGAACCCATGAAAAGGAAACAGCTGTGAAGCTTTGGGGGTGTTGATGGACTCAATCTACCCCATGTTTTGATCATCGTTCTGAATCCGAAGTCTTTGACTGTTTACATATTCATACAACAAAATATTCTGGGGTCCATGACATTTTCGTGAATATGATCAGCAAGGGTGGAGCTGACTGGCAACTTATAAAATGCTGGCAGGGAAAAGGTTAACACCTACAATTTTTAAAGATAAATTATGGAATGATTATATTCTTGTTTTGAATAATAAATAATAAAATACTCTTTATTCTTTGTGATTTAAATCATGCATCAAAGGGTTAATGGGAGAATGTCGGTGTGACTGTAAGTCTATGAAGGAGAGTCATTAATTAGCAGGACTAATCTGTGATGAAGGTAAGCAGTTTGAGTATCTGTAGAGATCAGACTGCCTGCTCTTCACTTTACCTGAGAGACTCTGGCCATGTCAGCAACCTTCAGCTATTCATTTGAAGCATAAAGTCACTCCAATGTCCTTGAAAGAAGATTCAGAGACTCTGAAGAGTTTAGCAAACTATGAAAGAAAGACTCATGGAATCTGTTTGTTTCATGTTTGTCTTATTTTTTAAGCAGTAGTCAGACTCAAATGCACATCAGTCAATCCTGCGTCAAACCTCTCAGCTCTAATCTTTAGTACATTTTCAATGAGAGGCAAGCAGATTCTGCAAATTGCAGGCTATTCTAGTAGTGACGAAGATGTGCAAGCAGTGTGCGTACACCAGAAATCCCATCATGCACATGCAGCTCTTCACTCTCCGAAAACATTAGTAAAAATTGTACCTTTAACAGCCTTAAAAGGACATCTTTGTACCTTGTTCACCCTTAAAAGTTGCAAATTAGTACATTAGAGTAGCAATATGTACCTTAAGGTACTACTATGAACCTTTTAGGAGTAAAAAGGTATAAGATGTTCTTTTAAGAGTACTGTTATTGCAATTTTATTTTTATTTTATTTTATTTTTCTCTGAGAGTGTAGCAGTTATAAATATTTAAAATATTATTATATGGCATATATAAATTGTATGCATGCAGTAAGATGAGCCACATGACTTCTCATTGCTTTCTCTCTATATTTCACACACACACACACACACACACACACACACACACACCTAGAGAGAAAGTGTGAATCCACATATCTGCCATGTACAGAACTTTCTTATGTCACTTTTCACTCTCTCTCTCTCTCTCTCTATCTCTCTGTCTCTCTCTCTCTCTCTCTCTCTCTGTCTCTCTCTCTCTCTCTCTCTCTCTCTCTCACACACACACACACACACACACACACACACACACACACACACACACACACACACACACACACACACACACACACCTAGAGAGAAAGTGTGAATCCACATATCTGCCATGTACAGAACTTTCTTATGTCACTTTTCGTCTCTCACTCTCTCTCTGTATCTCTCTCTCTCTCTCTCTCTCTCTCTCTCTCTCTCTCTCTCTCTCTCTCTCTCTCTCTCTCTCTCTCACACACACACACACACACACACACACACACACACACACACACACACACACACACACACACACACACACACACACACACACACACACACACACACACACCTAGAGAGAAAGTGTGAGAGAGAAAGAATCTGCCTTGTACAAAACAGACAATAGCTGTAAATAAAAGTTTAGGTTTTATATGTTTATTATTATTTTTGTTTTAATTTTTTTCTGTCAAAATTATGTGAAAAAGGCTCAGTAAATGCCTGAAGATTTTATGGCACAATCCCTTCTTTGCAAATAATAACAAAAAAAAAAAAAAATCAGATCAAGGAAAAAATAAAAAAAATCAAGGTTTTTATACAATGGTGTAATATGACATTTTGTAGATGTGCATTAGTTATCATTAAACAACAAACGTTGTTATCTGGAATAATACTGAAATAAAATAAAATAAAATATAAATATTAGCTGACAAACCTAAACTAAAGGAAATTATTGTCGCTTGGTATTTTAACGTGATATTTTAACAAGAATATCTATACCAAGACCTCTTTTCAGTCACTGCATCTTTTCCTCTTGATTATTTTCTTTTTCCCTTTGTAATCCACAGTAATAGTATAAAAGGGACAACATATACTGCATATTTGTGGTCTGTTCTCCTGATTTAATGTACAATATATTCCATTAATAATTCACTGCCATAAAGCACGTCGCCACTGGACTCTAGAGCAGTGGAGACGTGTTCTCTGGAGTGACCAATCACACTTCTCTGTCTGACAATCCCATGGACGAGTCTGGGTTTGGCAGTTGCCAGGACTTGCCTGACTGCATTGTGCCAAGTGTAAAGTTTGGTGGAGGGGGGATTATGGGGTGGGGTTGTTTTTCAGGGGTTGGGTTTAGCCCCTTAGTTCTTAGTACTGGAAATAGTCCAGTGAGAGGAACTCTTAATGCTTCAGCATACCAAGACATTTTGGACAATTTCATGCTCTCAACTTTGTGGGAACAGTTTGGGGACGGCCCCTTCCTGTCCCAACATGACTGCGCTCCAGTGCACAAAGCGTCGGTCCATAAAGACATGGATGAGCGAGTTTGGTGTGGAGGAACTTGACTGGCCTGCACAGAGTCCTGACCTCATCCCGATAGAACACCTTTGGGATGAATTAGAGCGGAGACTGCGAGCCAGGCCTTCTCGTCCAACATCAGTGCCTGTCCTCACAAATGAAGAATGGTCAAAAATTCCCATAAACACACTCCTAAACCTTGTGGAAAGCCTTCCCAGAAGAGTTGAAGCTGTTATAGCTGCAAAGGGTGGGCCAACTCCATATTAAACCCTACGGATTAAGAATGGGATGGCATTAAAGTTCATGTGCATGTAAAGGCAGGCGTCAAAACACTTTTGGCAATGTAGTATATATTTTTTTTAAATTAAAATGAGTTAAAAAAAATAAATAAAATAAAATAAAATACAATATATAGTAAATTGTTGATATTTGGTATTTGGAATGAATATTGGGTTTGTATGTTTCATTGACATGACTTTTTATTGTTGTTTAATGTACACTCTAACAAATGCTGGGTTGTTTTAACCCAAATTTGGGTCAAATATAGGATAATACTGTAAGACTGTATTTTCTTTTAATACATAATACAGAATAGCTAGAGACATAGGATTCCTTCTTAAGATTCATCTGTGGTAAGAACGAAAAAGAAGAGGAAAAAGAGGAGGATAAAGACAAGCAAGAGAAATGAATGTGTTGTAAATCTGTTTTGAAAGTTGTTTTTCAAATAAATGTTTCCAAGTTATATCAGATTTGTACATGTTTTTATTGTACTTACCCTGTAACTACATGAAACAAGAGGGGAACAATCACCACTTTAATTTACAGCCCATAGATTCCTACTTACCTTGTAACTACACGGATAATTACCCCTTAAAGCATACTTACAATATGAATGATTTGTTAATTTTCCTGATAGTTACCCCTTTATTCCCAAATATTACATATTGTTCCCTTATACCTACACATACTTACTTTATAGTTACACTATAATAACTGAAAGTTACCCTGTAAATTCGCTTTACTTATGCAGTACTTTCTGGGCTGTAATCTAAAGCGTTACAGAGTTAGCAGATATTAAGCAGACAGTCTACTAATGCTCTAATGACTGCTAGTTGACATGTAGTTACAGTAGAATGTCTAAAGTGGACTATCCACCACACAGAGTCTCATTAAGTCACAGCACACCTGTCAAACACGACCTGTCTTCATTTATTCATACTGCGACGTTGCTCAGGCATGACCATTCCACCACGGCCACGCTCTTTATGCTTTTTTTAAAGTGCACCAGCAGTTAGAAGCAGCTAAGTAAAAAAAATCCATAATTTAAAGGAGTAATAAAAGCTTTTGAGAGTGCCGCTAAATTTGAAGTGAATTGCAATCTTGGCAGTCCGGAAGTGCACCAAGGAGGAAGCGTTTGTGATTAAGTGAGACCTCCATGGTAAATAGAGATTAATGGAGGAATATTCCTATGGCATTTCAAGAAGTGGCGGCAGATAACTTTATTCACAAGATGTCAGCTTTGGCTGCTGAACGCTGTAAACTGGACCGTAAGCTCTTTCAAAGCACTGTGTCGGATTATGCTTTGCTAGTCATTAAAATGTAATGCCAGCTTCAATGCTGTGTAAGTTCCCGGAAGAATAGAACTTTATGATTACATTTCAAATTGATCTGGATGTTCACAGCAGTCTTACAGCTCTGTCTCTCTCGCTCTGTGACGTTTTCCCTGGTGGCGGCTCTGGCAAACGATGAGAGAAACTGCGGGACTCGGAGGACAGCCGTTGATGTGCCTTGTTGAAATAGTTGGCCTAGTTTGCCACTTTGTTTCGTGCATTTGTTCAGCTCGTTTTATGCTGTCATACGGTGTGACATCATAATGATTGAGTATGAAAAGCTGTGACTCGTTGTTTCATCGAATGTCTCGTCATGTTTCATCAAAAGTTTCCCGGGTCTATGGGATGCATAATGATATCTTGACTTAAGGCGAAGATATCACATCACAGATAACAGGTTGCAAGTTCATCAAGAATGGAAAAACACACATGTACAATGCAAAGACCATGTCTAGCTTTCATGCATATTTTTAATTTTGAAGAAAATGTTTTGTGATATTCATCTGAGAACACTTTGTGATGATTTCACTGCAAAATCTAACAATTGCAAGAAGTTACACTTCAAAACATTGCCTTGAGTTTTGAGTTATTCATACAATGGTTGTTGAATACATATTTAGGTTTTATTGACAGACTATCTGGGGTTTGTATAACAGAAATCCTGCTGTGATAATGATAGACTTTCTGTGTTTATCTATTCAAAACTAGAATATCTATCAAATATCCACAGCAATTTATCTTTGCATTATCTACAGTTAGACAGACTAACATATTGCACCAATCAGTTTTACAAACTCATACTGTGATTAAACAAAGTCTTTTATGTGAGAGTGTAGGAACCGTCCATAAAACAAGCATGTGTGTGTGTCCAGGTAAACCCGAACGTTATGGGGGAAAAATGTCCCCACAAAGATGGCAGTTTCCGAAATCCTTGTCCTTGTGGGGACATTTTTTGGTCCCCATGAGAAAAACAGCTTATAAATCATTCTAAGGGATGTTTTTTGAAAATGTAAAAATGCAGAAAGCTTTGTGTGATGTGTGATTGAAACTATGGAAGATAATTTCAAAATACAGCCTTTCTGACACAAAACATGTATTTTTATTTAATTTTTTTTTAAAAGTAATTTTAAATCATCATATTGTTTTATGTGAATGAGTGCACTGTAAACCCTAACGCTCCAAATAATTATTTGGTTTGAGTAGAGCCAACTCAAATTAAACAAATGAATTCAAACAAATGAACTTTCTTTTGCTTTTGAGTTCACAAAACTGACATATTTTAACTTGTTTCTTTTAATTTAGACAAACTTAAATTGAACTGAAACTGGGCTGGAATTTGTATTTTCCAGCATGCTTTGCCATGGCAATTAAAAAGGGAGAGTAAATGCTAAAGTTAAGTGTTATATAATGTTTATGTGCTATGTAATGTTTTGCAATGCTAGTTTAGAAGAGTTTCTGTTTTTAGTGGGTGTGGCGAGGTGGACGAGTGAGAGCCGTGGGAGGAGCAAGCGAGACCTCGAGTCTCTCCTGAGGGAGTTCGGAGGCATATAAGAATGAGCGACACGTTTTGTTTATTTATTTATTAAAGTTTTTTAAACGTTCGTAGGTTCCCGCCTCCTGCTTCCCTGAGCTAAGAACTTCATTACATTGGTGCCGAAAACCCAGGAAGAAGGAGGCATTTTTCATTTTTTCAAAAATTCTTGTGATCAAATATTCAGTATGGGTTTTATGGCCTTATTTCAGTGACTTATTTATTTTTTCACTAACCACGCATAAACATAATTTCCTCAAAACTACAAACATTTACATACATGCTGTTCACATTTTATTATAGCAGTGTTGCTGTGTGCTGAATACAGAGTAATCGGACTTTAGCCATGAAAATGTAATGGACCCTATTTTAATGATCTGAGTGCATGGTTTGAAGCGCATGGCACAGGTGAACTTAAGGTGTGTCTGAATCCACTTTTGCTAGTTTAATGACGGTCGGCGCTAGGCACATGATCCAAAAGGGTTGTGCCTCATAACATGGAATAAATCAATCAGAGTCTCATCTCCCATTCCCTTTAAAAGCCAGTTGCGCTAGCACCATGGAGGATTCACTATTTACATATGAGCGGAAAGACTGAATGCTTCTCCAGAGATGAATACTTTTATTTATTTTTTTTATATTTAAAATATGTGTGTGCTTCTGCAGGTCCCTGTGTGTGTAATAAGCAGAGTGTATGCACGTTGTGCACCGCCTATAGGCTCATATTACTAACACACCCTTTAAATAACACACAGATACTGCGCTATTGACTTTAGAGCAGGTTTGTATTGGTCAATGGTCAGTCGTTTTCAGTTCCTCACAATAGCAACGCTCCAACAATGCTCCTGAACACACCTGGTGTTCAGACCAGACACCCATGGGTGAACAGATGCGCCAGTGCATTTGATATTTAAACACCGTGGAGCTGGACGTGAAAAAGCTTGGGCTGGGGCTGAAACTAGCAAAAAAACACTGCTGTCTGACATCATATTGCGCCGGGTGTATGATAGGGCCCTATGACTAACAGAAATAAGCGCGAGTGTCAGGGCATGTCAAAAAATATATATTTTTGTGAAGTGTGCCATATATGGAAATTGTTCAGGAGGCATACTATAAGGTTTTACGAGAAAATAAACCTTATTATTCAGTCAAAATACTGAGCTCGGCCGCTACTCTATATTCCTTTCTTCTCCATTTTCTTCAAAGATTAAAGACGTGTGATGTTATACCAAGGTCTTTTTTCCTGTGCTGGTAAAACAGGTGCTGTTTAATGCAGTATTCAAGTGGACTGGCCTCTTGACTCTTGGCTTCATATGACAGCTCAGTGCATCTTTTACTTACACTAGCATTTTTTGGACAGATTGTCATCTGTTGCACTGATGCACTGATTAGATCGAGATTGGCATCTCTAACCCCATCACAAGAGAAAGCATAACTATTTTACAGGTTTCTGATTTCCTCTGAATTCATATGTAAAAAGAAAAAAGTATTTTTTGAACCAAAAATAAGTGTCCTTAAAGTGCCCCTATTATGCTCTTTCAGACATTCCCTTTCATGCAGTGTGTAATAGAGCTGTTTGTAAATGTAAAAGGTCTGCAAAGTTTCAGATCAAAGTGCAGATAAATGGAGTTTTTGTCTCCTGAAAGAAAGAAGCGATTCTGAACTGAAACGAGTTGTCAGTAATAAAGTTCTCACAAGTAACTAATTTGCATAATACCAGCCTCTGGTCTTGATTGGCTGAACAGCATCTCTTGGCCCTGCCCTCACACACTCTAGTTGTGTCTGAGACTGGAAGAGTTTGGTTGGTGTTGTTCATTTGGAGAAGACGCTGTTTTCTGCTGCCAAAGCAAACCCACTTTGATGAGATTGATACAGTAAAACACACGCCATCGTTTTGTTCGTGTCACTGTGTGTCAAGAGCGGAGATTCAGATATGATAATGAGTGTTTGCTTTCTGACCAATTGTTTTTTGACCTTGGATACTTTTAAACCTATTGTAGGAGACCTTAAACACAAAATTAGGAACCTTTAATATAGCATAATAGGGACATGTTAAAGTCTCTAGTGCGGCATAAACAGAAAAAAATATATAGTTACCAAATGTCAAGAGAGAGTGTTGGAATCTCTGTATTTATTATATAATGTTGGAGTGTCTATTGTCTGGATGTGGCTGTTAGTGAAGATCGTGATCACCAACCCATCAAAATAATCAACGTGTGTGATTATAGAGGTTTGCTGTTTATCAAGACAGTCAAGTTTTGTATGTTTGTATGTTGATGTATGTGCTTTCTAGATGACTACTTACAACAAAAAAAAATACGGGGTGTCATTCAGAGTATGTGAGCAGTGTGGAGTGGAATAGGAGTGGAAATTTATTTTAAGATTACTGATAGCGCACCATCAAAAGCATAACATGCATGTTAATAGCCAGCACATGAATTCTGCATGCGTTCGCTGTGCATTACACAATGTTATTCGATTATTGCCAGTATTAGGATGAAAGAAAGACAGAATTGTGCAATATTATGATAAAATTCTACATTTTTGTGCTTAATTAAAGATTTTATGCTAAAAATGCACAAAAAAGTTGGTAATAATGCAAACATGGAGGAGAAATGACTCTGCTCTCATCTTTCAACGACATGATTTGTGTCTCTGCACTCCTTCTGAACAATTAGGCTTCATTTGTAAATAATTAAAGGGGTGGTTGACTATGATTTCACTTTTTTAACTTTAGTTACATTTACATTTATTCATTTAGCAGACACTTTTTTTGTCCAAAGCGACTTACAACTGAGGAATACAGGACAGGACTTTCACATTTATTGCAATACATTACGAACACAAATGCAATAGCATGTCATAAAGCAAGATGACAACATAAGTTATAACCATAATTAAACTAAACTATCCATGTTCTCGCTTCATCAGCAGATATTCTCTGGCTCATCTTACAACAGTTCCCACACCAGCGGTTTATAGATTATCATGACAGAATATGCTAATCGATGACTTGAATCTAGTTAACTCATAAATTCATCCTCTATCCCTTCAGAAACGTCCTGTCTCATTCTACATGTTGTCTGTTCTTCTTGAGTCTCTCCATCATTGTCCGACTCTGGTTTGATCATAAAAGGCTGAACAGTTTCAGACATTTTTTAGTGTGTGTCTGCGTGAGGTAATCAGAGCTGCTAACATGAGCTCTTAAAGCTCCACCCTCTTCCCGAAGGGGGGTTGGAGCAGCAGCTCATTTGCATTTAAAGGGACACACATAAAGAGCACATTTTTGCTCACTTTCAAAAAGTGAAAGTTTTTGGGTATTTTGACCTAAAATTTCATATACACACTCTGGAGACATCAAAGACTTATTTATTGTAAAAAGGGGCACTATAGGACCCCTTTAAGAGTTAGAAAAGCAAAATTGTTTATTGCTTTAATTATTAAACAGTGTCGCATTAAGCGTCGATTGGAAGTCTGAGGTTAGTTATTAAATTTAACTGTCCCGATTATTTTGTCATTTTATACAGTATGACTACACTCTCAGAAAAAAAAAACCAAAAAGGTACAGCGCTGTCACTGGGGCGGTACCCTAAGGTACAAAAGTGAAAAGGTACATCTTTGTACCCCTAAATTACTCACCTTAAAAGGTAAATGGCTTTAAGAGTATTAGTACCTTAAAGGTACATATCAGTGCTTTAAGAGTGCGTATTAGTGCCTTAAAGGTTCATATCAGTGCTTTAAGAGTGCGTATTAGTGCCTTAAAGGTACATATCAGTGCTTTAAGTTCATAGAGCGTATGTAGTACCTTAAAGGTACATATCAGTGCTTTAAGAGAGCGTATTAGTGCCTTTATCAGAGAGGCGTATTAGTACCTTAAAGGTACCTTAAAGGTACATATCAGTGCTTTAAGAGAGCGTATTAGCACCTTAAAGGTACATATCAGTGCTTTAAGAGAGCGTATTAGTGCCTTAAAGGTACATATCAGTGCTTTAAGAGAGCGTATTAGTACCTTAAAGGTTCATATCAGTGCTTTAAGAGAGCGTATTAGTACCTTAAAGGTACATATCAGTGCTTTAAGAGAGCGTATTAGTACCTTAAAGGTTCATATCAGTTCATATCAGTGCTTTAAGAGAGCGTATTAGTACCTTAAAGGTACATATCAGTGCTTTAAGAGAGCGTATTAGCACCTTAAAGGTGCATATCAGTGCTTTAAGAGAGCGTATTAGTACCTTAAAGGTACATATCAGTGCTTTAAGAGAGCGTATTAGTAAAGGTTCCAGTGCTTTAAGAGAGCGTATTAGTATCTTAAAGGTACATATCAGTGCTTTAAGAGAGGTACATATCATATCAGTGCTTTAAGAGAGCGTATTAGTACCTTAAAGGTACACATCAGTGCTTTAAGAGAGCGTATTAGTACCTTAAAGGTACACATCAGTGCTTTAAGAGATCGTATTAGTACCAGTGCTTTAAAGGTACATATCAGTGCTTTAAGAGTGCGTATTAGCATATCTTAAAGGTACATATCAGTGCTTTAAGAGTGCGTATTAGTACCTTAAAGGTACATATCAGTGCTTTAAAGGTAAAGGTCATATCAGTACTTTAAGAGAGCGTATTAGTACCTTAAAAGGTACATATCAGTGCTTTAAGAGAGCGTATTAGTACCTTAAAGGTACATATCAGTACTTTAAGAGAGCGTATTAGTGCCTTAAAGGTTCATATCAGTGCTTTAAGAGAGCGCTTTATTAGTACCTTAAAGGTACATATCAGTGCTTTAAGAGAGCGTATTAGTACCTTAAAGGTGCACATCAGCGCTTTAAGAGAGCGTATTAGTACCTTAAAGGTACATATCAGTGCTTTAAGAGAGCGTATTAGTACCTTAAAGGTGCATATCAGTGCTTTAAGAGATCGTATTAGTACCTTAAAAGGTACATATCAGTGCTTTAAGAGTGCGTATTAGTACACATCAGTGCTTAAAGGTACATATCAGTGCTTTAAGAGATCGTATTAGTACATCAGTGCTTTAAGAGATCGTATTAGTACACATATCAGTGCTTTAAGAGAGCGTATTAGTACCTTAAAGGTCCATATCAGTGCTTTAAGAGATCGTATTAGTACCTTAAAGGTGCACATCAGTGCTTTAAGAGTGCGTATTAGTACCTTAAAGGTACATATCAGTGCTTTAAGAGAGCGTATTAGTACCTTAAAGGTCCATATCAGTGCTTTAAGAGATCGTATTAGTACCTTAAAGGTGCATATCAGTGCTTTAAGAGAGCGTATTAGCACCTTAAAGGTACATATCAGTGCTTTAAGAGAGCGTATTAGTACCTTAAAGGTCCATATCAGTGCTTTAAGAGATCGTATTAGTACCTTAAAAGTACATATCAGTGCTTTAAGAGAGCGTATTAGTACCTTAAAGGTGACAGCAATGTACCTTTTTTCTGACAGTGTAAATGTAATATTTTTATAGTGCAAAGTATTGTGATGTACATCAGAGTGAAACAATTCTGGAACTAGCAAATGTAGGGCAGGGCTAGGTTTTGTCTGTGGGGAATTGATTGGATGGTTGTGGTTTGCTATTGGTGGATCTCATGTGAGTGACAGGTGACCCCGACCTCGTCATCAGAGAAGAGATGTCGCTGCAAGAGGGAGGGGAGGTTATTCTGATTCAAGATTACGAGACGTGAATTTAAAATAATAATAATGATGTGCACAGATAAATCATTTACAATAAGTACTGCAATATTCTATAAAAAGTAAGAATTGTCCATTTTGATTTCATTGTGTCTTGAATACTTACTTTAATCATATTGCTCTGCATCCTCTGTAATGGCAATGGCCATGTCCTCTCCAAATAAAGTGTCTGAAATAACCTAAAACAAGAAACAGTGAAGTGTGCACTCTGTGTCCTGAGGGATGAGACAGAGCTCGCCCGTATAATGATACACCCAGAAATATACCTGCGACAGTGAACAGCTGCTGCAGCCGTTGGGACAGAGGAAGGGCGAGTGATAATTGTGTCAGCTTGAGTCTTGAGATCCCACTCGTTTCCTCTGGAAACCCTGATGACTACACTTACAAGAATATAGTTATAGAATAGTATTGTTTCCGCAAATCTTATGGATTGTTGGCCAATCTTGAGTTGAGAATGCATTTTGATCTGGCCGGCAAGTGCTGCTCACAAAGCAGTATCAGGCATTATACGGAGGCAAGTAATGAAAATGCCATTGAAACTTTTCTGATGACAGTCAGTTCTCTTAAAACTGACTGTCTAAAACTATATTTTCTGAATTAATACATGCCTCCAGGTCCCTTTGGACAGTGAATGTTACTAAAGATTCTAAAGCACAGAGGCTGATGGCGACTTGTAAACAGTTGTAATTTTAAAATAATTGACATATTAGCTGTATTTAGAGTCACTGATATGCTGTATATTTTCATTAGTCACTATTATGGTGATCAGTGTCCTGTCGCTGAATCTGGTGGAACCAGCTTCTTGCATTTGTTTCCCCTTTGTCCTTTTCCTTCTCTTTTTGTGGATGCAACTAATTTGCAAAAGAACAGTTTTTTTTTTTTTTTTTTTTTTCTCTAATATTCTCTAATAAAATTTGGATTAACATGTTATAGAATATATCAATGACCAATATATTCTAATATTATACTAATATTGTGTCGGTCTCCCTTTTGCTGCTAAAACGGCCCTGACCCGCCGAGGCATGGACTCCACTAGACCCCTGAAGGTGTGCTGTGGTATCTGGCACCAGGATGTTAGCAGCAGATCCTTTAAGTCCTGTAAGTTGCGAGGTGGGGCTTCCATGGATCGGACTTGTTTGTTCAGCACATCCCACAGATGCTCGATTGGATTAAGATCTGGGGAATCTGGAGGCCAAGTCAACACCTCAAACTCGTTGTTGTGCTCCTCAAACCATTCCTGAAGCATTTGTGCTTTGTGTCAGGAGCATTATCCTGCTGGAAGAGCCACAGCCACCAGGGAATACCGTTTCCATGAAAGGCTGTACATGGTCTCAACAATGCTTGGGTAGGTGGTACGTGTCAAAGTAACATCCACATGGATGGCAGGACCCAAGGTTTCCCAGCAGAACATTGCCCAAAGCATCACACTGCCTCCGCTGGCTTGCCTTCTTCCCATAGTGCATCCTGGTGCCATGTGTTCCCCAGGTAAGCCACGTACACACACCCGGCCATCCACGTGATGTAAAAGAAAACATGATTCATCAGACCAGGCCACCTTCTTCCATTGCTCCGTGGTCCAGTTCTGATGCTCACGTGCCACTGTTGGTGCTTTCGGCGGTGGACAGGGGTCAGCATGGGCACCCTGACTGGTCAGTGGCTATGCCACCCCATACGCAACAAACTGAGATGCTCTGTGTATTCTGGCACCTTTCTATCAGAACCAGCATTAACTTCTTGAGCAGTTTAAGCTCCAGTAGCTCGTCTGTTTGATCGGACCACACGGGCCAGCCTTCGCTCCCCACGTGCATCAATGAGCCTTGGCCGCCCATGACCCTGTGGTCGGTTCTCCACTGTTCCTTCCTTGGAGCACTTTTGATAGATCCTGACCACTGCAGACCGGGAACACCCCACAAGAGCTGCAGTTCTGGAGATGCTCTGACCCAGTCGTCTAGCCATCACAATTTGGCCCTTGTCAAACTCGCTCAGATCCTTACGCTTGCCCATTTTTCCTGCTTCTAACACATCAACTTTGAGGACAAAATGTTCACTTGCTGCCTAATATATCCCACCCACTAACAGGAGCCGTGATGAAGAGATCATCAGTGTTATTCACTTCACCTGTCAGTGGTCACAATGTTATGTCTGATTGGTGTATAGTCTGGCTACATAGGACAAATGGATGGATGTTACACTTTTAGAAGAAAAGGTTCTAAATGGAACCTTAAAGGGTTCCGTCAGGCGCTTCATATATAGAACATTTTAGGAGTTCAATCATACTTTTACTTAATTTTGTTATTAATTTTGATAAAAATTTTACGAATTAAACAGCTTGTAAAATGTAGGCTACTTTATCACTAGAAAAAAAAAAAAAGAAAAAAAAGGAAAAATAAATAACCTGTTAAACATAAAAGTATTATGCAATCATGTAAGACATTTCTCTTTATATAGAACCTTTTTGGCATAAAGCGTTCTTTACAATTTATATATTGAACCCCACTGAACTTTTTTTCATCATATAGAATTCTGTAATAAAATATAATTTGAATTAATTAATTTACTTCTTGTTATATGTACAGTGATGATTGTATCAAGCAGGTGGATGTATTGAGAGTGATTTCCAAGAATACATGCACAATGAATTAGCCCTATGTGCAAAAATATCACATCTAGATATGATATTGTGCTCTAAATATAATTTTGAAAAAATCAGTTGTTCAGAGGAAATGATTTAATATCACATGCAGTCATCATTCCTGCAGAATTGCGTATGCATTATCTGAGTCCATTTTGCCACAATGACAGCAAATCAAATTAATACCTGCTTTTCGGTCATATTAATTTCTGAAATGACTTCCAGGCAAGGTAAATTATTTTTTCTTTCAGGAGCATTGACACCACATTTTATTTTGTGTATGAAAGGAAAGCCGCAAATTACATATACATAAAGGAATATATATATATTTTTAAACTATAAAGTTTGCTTATGTTCTGAATCAATGACTACCCTTCTGAAAAAGTACACTTAAAGAATATATTTAAGCCCAACATTTTCATTTTTCAGACATCTGTTTTTGGTTAATTGCAATTAAATGAAATATGTATTATAGTTTAAATGTATATTAAAGGAATATGATGAACTTATAGTGTTTATTTTGACATTTGACCCACTTAAGTACATCTTTAATTACTTTATTGTATATTTAATGTATTTACAAGCATTTATGATAAACTAAAATATACTTTAATTCCCTTTATATTTAAACTTGTCATGTATTTAAATATACTTGAAATAAGGAACACATTTGTAGTGAAGAAGTTGCAATTTAGTACATTTAATGCAATATCGAATAACACACTACAGTTAAAATCATAGTCAAGTACTTTACATGTGCTTTAATATGTTCATCAGCACATCAAAATAATTAAGATTATTAAAACATAATGATTTAAAATGTAATTCAATGTATTTTAAAACACTTTAGAGTAATATTAAGTAACTACATGTACTTACTATAGGGTCAGGGATGTGTTTTAGGATGTGTAATTATGCATATGTAACATATGTAACAATGACAGTGTAAAATAAAGTGTTACCAAACGTTTCACGTGACATCAGAGCATTTTTTTTTTTTTACTTAAATGTACTTAAGTGTGTTAAGAAACAGTCATCAAACTGTACTCTCTTTATCATTGTATTATTAATATTATATAATCTACAAGTACAAGATTTGAAGGACACTACTATCTGCGCTGTATAAGCTGTTTACCGCTGTAACTGTGTGATGACCACAGCAGGAGTAGTAGCAGTTTAACGCTGGTATCGAATGATTTGTCCTGTTGGCTTTAGCACTTTAACAGAACAGCTCTTGTGTTTGTCTGCAGCTAATGCATTGCTACTTTAAATGAACACGGGTCTGCAGCAAAGCGCCCTAAATAAAACGAAAGCTCCCTTGAGCGACTCTGGGCTTAATGTTGATATGTCCTGGGGTCGAACTCTTCTCTGAGATCAAACCTGCAATTTTTGTGTTACTAATATTAATATTTCAACAAAGATCTACCATTACCAGCAAATCTAAGGGGAAAGAGAACCGATATAAAATACTGGTTCAGTGATTAAAAGGCTTTTCATGAATTAAAGAGGTCAGTATAATTAAAATGCCACTTGCAATCTTTTGCAATATTGTTCCAAGAACTTCATGAGATTCTCTAACAGCCCTTTTCTGCCTGAGATCGGAGAACTCCAGACAAATGAATCAATATTTAAGGCCCAAGATGTGAAATCCTTAATCAAGTAGTTGAAGCCAGGCGGATCTGGAACATGCTGAAATATAAACACACACCAGCATAAAGTCATAGTTTTTCAGCTTACTTGTAATGCATTACTTTTCTTGTAACATCAAAAAGTAACCTGATTACTTGATGCAGGTTAAACATAAATGTGTTACTTTACTCGTAAAATAATTTATTACGTAATGTACGTTACTCGTAATGAGTTACTTTACTTGTAACATCAAAAAGTAATCTGATTACATAATGCATGTTACATGTAATTTTCCTACAATTTCCTACAAATTCCTGTAATTTTCGATTCCCAGGGAAAGCAAGAACTAACAAAAAAAAATTTAAAATGTGTATACATACAATGTAAAATTGTTTATGTAAGTCGCTTTGGATAAATGTAAATGTAATGTTACTTATAACATAAAAGGAATTGATTACTTAATGCATGTTACTTGCAATGTGTTACTTTACTTGTAACATCAAAAAAGTAACCTGATTACATAATGTAAGTTAGTTGTAATGTGTTACTTTTAACATCAAAAAGTAACCTGATTACATAATGCACGTTACTTTTAATGTTACTTCACCCTTACATCAAAAAGTAATCCGATTACGTAATGCATGTTACTTGTAATGTGTTACTCAATGCTGCTCATTACAGATGAGACTGAAAACACCTGATTGGTAGAAATGTGTCCATCTTGAACATAATCAGAATTATCATCTAATAAGAGTAAATGGACATACTCTGGTACACTGGCGGGAGCATCTGAGTTGGATTTCTACAGTTGTGCCTTGGCAGGTTTATAGATCTCTGATGGAATCACATCCTTGTGTTCTGATTTCAAAGATACGCAAAGTTCAACTTGTGTGAAGTTCAATTGGGTTTGGGATTATATTTTGTGTATATATTTTATAGGTTTTCCATGATTATTTAAATAATTGTATTAATCGGTTTGTTAAATACACTCAATATTACTTTGTGTAGCGTATGGACGATGCTCATAAATGATCAACGGACCAATACTTTGATTAGTTATAATGACTCAAACAAGACCGGCGCCGTGAAGTCTACAGACCGACAGGTTAATGGTGCTAAAAGGACACAAACCAGGCCCCGTGCAGCCCACGAGGCATCGTCATAAACAACAGCCCCTCCCTCACACATACCAAAGGACATCCGAACAGATTATATGACTTTTAACTGAGGTATTTTTCATTTTAGGTGTGTTGTGGTCCCTGTATGTATGCATGCTTTTTGTTATAACCATTTTAGATGTGTTTGATAGGTTAGAAACTTATAGCCAGTGAATGCGTAAGGAAGAATGACGTCAATCCTCGCCGTTCCTTTAACTCTCAAGTTAAACTCCCCATGCTTGGTCTCGAAATCTTTGTCTCGCAATTTGTAGGCCGGCTAGGTGTGTTGTGTGGTACTATGAGGCATCAAACTCTTTCTTTCATGCCAAAACCCCAAAGTCTGCGTACCAAAACCCCCAAGTCTGCTTCTCTAAGAGAGCCATAAAACATGTTAATGAGGCGAGACCCAAGACAAAGGGAGATTTCCCGCTTCTGAGTTCCTCCGCTCTGATTGGCTGTTCCGACAAAAGAGGCGTGCCCCGTCGCGGCCCTTTAAAGATGGGCCACAAACGCTTCTCGCTCTCTTTCGTTTTGCTCTCTCACTTCTTTTGCTCCCTTCTTTTTGCTTCCTGTTGCCACCTCTTTGGCTTTCCTCCTCTTCTTCGCCATCTTCCAACGGATCTCATCACACAAAGGAACCAAAGTTGAATTTCCCGCGGACTCCAAGGACCCACCCCTGCCAGATTCAAACACAGACCGGATCGCGGAATTCCCCTAAACGCACAAACTCACGACCAAAGAAACATATGCAAGTATCCCTTAAGCTGTCGTTATAAAGTTTTGAGCTTATACCAATAAGTTGGACTGATTCCTTGCTTGTGCTCAATAGGTTGTGTCGATAGTATTACCGTTGCCCTGTCTCTCGCTCTCTCTCTCTCTCTCTCTCTCTCTCTCCCTCTCTCTCTCCTTCCTTCTTTCAGTTAATTTGTGTATGTTTGTTTATTGTTTTATTAAAATATATATATATTCACACGTGATTGCGCTTGAGTTGCTCACCCATAGGTCCCTTTTACGGTGAACCGACCCTGTTACAAATGAAAAGAAAGATATTTCTCCTGGCCAGAGAAGTGTTGTTTAAGAGTTATTAAAAGGGAGATATTTGGTGGACAATTATCCGTCCTTTGAACTCAATTCTAGAATCAAAGAAATTTCTAAAAGTTGAATCAAGCCCTAGATATTAATAATTGTTATAATCCGTTATAATCAACTGTTAATATCCAAATTCCCCTCTGTGCGGATCTGTGCATATTTGATCATAACACGATTAAACGCGTGCATAAATCCCGCACCATTTCCCCTGGGGCTCGATATTCGCTACATTTATTATTACTGTATTATGCTTGAAACAGTATCTCTTCTGTTTAAACCATAAACGCATGCTGTCCACTCAAGTGCACATTGAAAATCTCACAGTGAAAAATGTGAAGAAAAAAATATATATATACGTCATACATGATGCACACAAGCACAGCACATGACCTTCTGTAACGCCCACGTCTAAAAAACACACAGAGATGTTAGTCCCGTCCGAATCGGTACATGAAATCACAGACGGCGAATGATATTGTCATTTAGAAAACTAGTCCCACCCGAATAGGGCTAAAGACGCCTATATGTGAGTGTGACTGAATATCCGATCACGCTTGTCTACAGTATTCCTCATTTACTTACTAAGTACTTCAAACAAAAACATGATAAAATTTGTCAGCGACCAGTTCTTTCCCAGAAACGTTCATTGTCACTTATTAGCTTGTAAAAATGTTTCTTGTCAAACTGGTAAAAATCTGATTAGAGAATGCCAGTTTGAGACAGCTCATGTGTAATTTATACAATGCACATCAGTCAGTGAACGGCTGAGTGACAGATGGTTTATATATAGCGCTTCATAACAGGGGCTTTGTCTAGTACAGCAATGACTTTACAACATTCCCAGATGAGCAAATTGATAAAAGCAATAGTCGAAAAATATACGGATGACCTACTGCTGATACAGAGATTCTGAAGTGCGTATGCCATGGACACTTTACTATCCCATGAGGCCACAGGAGGCAACACAGCTGACTTTGTAGGTCACGTGACAATGTGGCAGATATGTCTGAATTGTATTCATATTACACACATGCATACTGTACTTGTACAATGTAGCTCATTAATGGTACGAAGTGAAGTCTTCATCTGACAGAATGATTTCTGATCACTTGAGAAGGAGTGTGCTTAGATGTATTAAATGTGTAATTGTAGTGTACTTCAAATCTGATATGCATATTAAAAAAAAAA
>CM031947.1:46777417-46782417 GCA_018749465.1 Paracanthobrama guichenoti | reverse complement strand
TCCAAAACACCAACTTTCCAGCAGAACAACTCTGGATGAAACTACATGAATTCACTACAAGCTGCTGTGTTTTGTAAAATCCTGAAGGGTGTGTCAGCGTAAACTGGAAACACATAATAACCTGTGCTGGATCTTGCATAATTGTATAGATTACATTTGTTATTTTGCATTGCCAGTTCATTGCAAACTTGTTTTTCTGAACAACCGAGTGATATACACTACCAGTCAAAAGCTTGGAATAGTTAATGTTTTGAAATAAGTATTTTCTGCTCAACAAGGCTGTATTAATTTGATTAAATATACATTATTATTCCAATGTTTTCTATGTGAATATCAAAGCTGAATTTTCAGCATCATTACTCCAGTCTTCAGTTTGTTTATTAAGCCTGCAGGGCAACCACCCAGTACAGCAGTACAATAATCTAGCTTTGAGGTCATGAATGCATGAACTAACTGATTTTCTGTTTAAGAAACATTTATGATTATTACCAGTGTTGAAAACAGTTGTGCTGCTTCATATTTTTTGCAGAAACATACAATTTAAAGATAAAGAAAGTTCAAAAGAACAGCAATTATTTGAAATAGAAATATTTTGTAACATCAATGTATGATCAATTTAATGTTTCCTTTCTGAATAAAAGTAACAATTTCTATAATTTTCTTCTCTTTTAAAATGTTACCCCAAAATCTGGAATGGTAGTGCATAGTTTTGATAGAAATATGAAGCAGCACAACTGTTTTCAACATTGGTAATAATAAATATGTCTTATGACACCACTTTCAAAAAAAAAAACAACCTTAATTATTCCAAACTTTAGACAGGAAGTGTAAAACAGATCATAAATTACACATCTGAAGCTGTGGCAAAATGTGTGTTTTTGTTGTTGCTGAGTAGTGTATAACAGTCAAAAACAATGTAAATTAAACCTCCAGCTCATATCTCAATTCACAGAACAAGTCTTTTTCTCAAAGGTTCTCACAGAAAGGAGCAACTTTAGACAATGTTTTCACTTCAAAGTGCACATCCTAATTGATCCTGCACTTCTCTTCTGATCCCTTCAAAAGGAATAACACAAAACCCCCGCACAGGGGAAATCAATACAGATTAAACACACGCCTCCATTTAGCAAGTAATTACACAAAACTCATCCCACATGCACTGAAACAGATACACAACCATCACTTACAAGAACTCTCAGAGCCACATGGTAGATGACGGGGAATAATTGCATAGAAGTCTTTCATTACAGCTCAATCGGTCACTTTCCTCTCTGGTAAAAAAAAAAAAACTCACCTTAGAGTCCATATCAAACGTAGGATTTTAAATGACCTTGTTTTTCCTTTATCTTCCCAGTTTCTTACTCTCCCTCATGTTGTTTTAAACCCACATGACTTTCAGAATGTTCAAAAATACCCCCAAAAATCAAAAACAAACAAACAAAATTCCATGTTTTTACTCACACAGCAGTACTCCAAGCCTCCCGAAGCCATGGGATTGCGTTGTGTGAAGAACAAGCCTAAATCTAAAGGTCTATTTAAGGTGTTATTCTCTGATAATCTTCTGCTTTTCGTCTTTTCTGCAGCTTGACAACCCTTGACAACCAATTACTGCATTTTCCTTCTAAGAAAAAGTCCAATGTTAACATATTCTTTTTGGTTCCGCAGTCAAAAGAATTTACATTTTTACATCGGTCTTCACTTTGTTCTTTCAATCTTCATTATGTCCTCATCCTAATTCACTCCCTTTAGAAACAGATGCCAAAACTGGTATGAATGAATCTGCTTTTGTAAAATTGCAATGTGATTCTAATGTTTAAAAAAACACAAATTTTTAAAGTTTCTATCGGCATTTAGTGTTGGGAAATCTGACCCAGTTTAATCCAGTGAACTGGTTCAAAAATCTGTGTCACCGTTTTTTGGGGGTCATCAGGTTATGCATCAGTATGTGCTTCTTGATATCACGTGGCATGTTTGCATGTTTTAAGTAAGTAATGTTTTATTTATATAGCACCTTTTAAAAACAGAAGAGAACTACATGTGTGCATTCACACATAATAGAAATAAAATAAAACAAAGACAACAATCAAATAAACCGAGGAAAGGCCTTGAGGAACAAATGTGTTTTGAGATACACTTTAAAAGTGCAAAGTGAGTCAGGCTCTCAGGAAGAAAGTCTGACTCAGTAAAGGCTGACTCATCAATTTTTATCCATGTTTTTGGTACAACCAACAAGGGACTATTAGATTTTAGAGTGATCTTTGCAATAGATGTTCTCTGTGCTTTATTACCGATAACAAATACATCTGGCTTATCTTTTTTTAACTGTAGAAAGTTGTGTGACATCCACAATTGTATGCTTTCTATTCAGTCCAGTAGGGTGGAAATTATAGAGTTGGTGCAAGTGAAAGATAGAGTTGCATGTCATTGCATACTAGTGAAAGGAAAATTGTACTACAAGCTAAAGGAAGCATGTTTAGGTTAAATAATAGAGGGCCCAACATTGAGCCTTGAGGTACACCACACGATATGGCGTAACACCTGCAGGTGTATCCAGTGTAACATACATTTCTTATTTGTGCATCCTTATTTCTTTTCCTCACGCCTTAGCTCCACCCCTTCAGGATACGAGGGAAGGACGCAAGGAAAAGACATGTGGACTGAAGAATTGAATCAAGTGAATTTATATACCCTCGCTCCCTTTAGTGTCACTTCAAAGCGTTGTCAATTAATGATGACTCTACAGCTGGATTTAGCTTGCATGTCAGGATTCTTCAGCATTACAGATAATTATTTATATAGGAATAGTTTCAACCTCCACAAAATACCCCATTTGTCCGTATTTTTTTATATTACCAGTTATTATTAACAGATTTTTATTTTTTGTATAGTATTACAGTGTTTAATTTTATTTCATTATCTTTGATATAATTCTGCAACTGTCCTACTACAGTGTAATTTGACATACATTTGTGTCTTGTACATGTAAACAATAATTATTATAATAATAATGAATAAACTGTGGCATGATGTGAAGGGGGAGGAGAATTTATATGTGTCACTTTTAGTCAACAAAACACTTCCGCAAAGGATGCACCTGTGTATTTATACTAATAAGACTGAGTGTGTTGTCTTTGGACCCTCTTCTAAGGATATTATAACAAGTATTTCAGATCATGTCAAGAATTTAGCCGTTATTATAGATTTGGCTTTGGTTTTAGATAAACAGGTCTTGTGTTGTTAAGGCTGGGTTTTACCATTTGTATCATCACACATTGACTACTGCAATTATTTATATATAGGTATCTCACTGTCACATATCTGTCTGTTTAGTTGATCTTTCAGTTGTTTTCATCCTGTCACATGTTCCTTTGTCTTACTTTCCCACCATTTGTCTGTTTCCTTGGTTACCCTTGTTAGTTAAGTTCTGTTCAGCTGTGGTTGGTTAATTTTCTTGTTTCGGTCTCCTATTTAAGTTCCTCTTGTTCACTCAGTCTTTGTCTAGTAACTGTTATGTTAGCCTACTACTATTGTTTCCCTGCCCTGTGTGTTCAATGCATTACTATTAAACTAGCAATACAGATGCATTTTAAGTAGACGTATAACAGTTTTCCTCTTGAAGCCTTCTGGGAGTTGGGTAGCAGAGGACTGTGTCCTTTCCAGCAGGTTGCTCCGGTGTTGAGCTTCTCTGTCCTATCAAAGCATTATCATCCAAACACGAGCAGCAGTCACAGCAGCCAATACAGCTCTGTGATAAAGCGAGCAGCGGACTGAAGAGAATCTCTGTGCAGAGCTGTCGGTTTGTGCATCAGCAGCAATGCCAAGAGACTCCCAAAGCTCTGATAACAGGGACTCAGTGAAAGGGGAAAGGACTGAAAACACCAAGCGGCCCATGCAGTCTATGATCTCAGAAACGTACAGTCTACTCTGCCATACTTTACTGAAGATGGCCAGTGCTCGAAGAGAAAATAAGTAAATAAATAAACCTAAAAACATTAAATATTTTGTTTTATTCTAGTAGTCCAAGTATATCTTGGTTGCATCAACAGTGCACATGAAGAAGCTATTGACTTTAGAGGGTTGCCCAAACAAAAACGCTTTAGAATGACTTGATTAATGCATGGCCTGCATCAAAATGTTACTACAAAAGTCAAGCTGCAATAAAATACATAAAATTGTAAAAAAAAAAAAAAAAAAAAAAAAAAAAATGCTATAAAAGCATCAGCTAGAAACTGTGGCAGTGAATCCCTTGAATGATTGTTCAGTCACTCTCAAACATGCAATGAATGACAACCAGAGCCATGTTTTGGACTTGTGACTAATTAACACAGATACCAACAGTCCAAGACATTTCGTCCAAAATATTTTGTGGGGAAATATTTGCAACTGGAGATGCATTAGCCAGTGTGTGTGGTTCAGGGTCCTGCACCGTAACAAAACAAAACCAAAAAAAGTTACCTAAAAGAAAATAAATTAAATAACATATAAAAACCTTCAATTCAAAATATTAACGAAAAACTATACTAATATATCAGTGACATTAATAGTCACTGGCTTGATTTACTGACGCATAAACAGTAATAAACCATTTTGCAACAAAACACGGACGGACGGACGGACGGACGGATATATATACACAACAAATGTATGGAGAGGTGAAGTGTCTAAGTCACATCATCTAGCTACTGGAGTTCCCCAGGGCTCAGTGGTTGGACCACTTCTCTTCACCATCTACATGTCATCACTGGGATCTGTCATCCAGAAACATGGCTTTTCCTATCACTGCTGTGCTGATGACACTCAACTCTACTTCTCATTTCAACCAGATGATCCCACAGTTGGTGTTCGTATCGCTGCCTGCCTGACAGATATTTCTGCCTGGATGAAGGAACAACACCTTCAACTCAATCTGGCAAAGACAGAACTAATTGTGGTCTCAGCCAACCCAGCACTTCACCATACTCTCTCCATTCAGCTCGGTTCATCATCCATAACTCCGTCCA
>CM031947.1:46752417-46772417 GCA_018749465.1 Paracanthobrama guichenoti | reverse complement strand
TGACATGGTTGGTGTGGCGGATTTCAAAATAGTGCTTTTGTATGTGGCTGCGAGTTTTTAAAGTGCACCGGCAGCGCTGTGCTCAGAGAGATGGCCGAAGTATGAAATATGATCTTGATTAAATTGAGCTGCATGCATAAATTATTAGAGAAAGAGAGAAAACAACATGGGCCAGAGGCCAATGACAAATTCTCATCTCAGGAAATGAGGCCTGCCGTTGCCAGGCTGAGGAATTTGTTTAATGACCTCCGCCTGTTCAAGGTAATGTGATGGGAAAACAAAAACAATAAAAGTAGAGTGAAAAATGAAAATAATTATCCCTCAGAAAAAGAGTTGCCTACAGTTATGGCTTTGTGTTTTTCACATCTGGCTTTGGAGATCTAATCAAACGTTTGATGTGATGCTGGTAACAGTGATTTTTCATCTCTTGAATCTGTGCTGGGAGTGGACAGCCCATGACGATTAGTCAAACAACAAACAGATGGTCAATTAACTTCTGTTCGTTAGCTTAATTGCATGAAAGAAATTGCTGCAAACCCTTTCACACTGTGTGCCATTACTTGAAGAATGAATTTGTAACGTAATGCATTGGTCTAGCAAACTTTAAAGGCAAAGTGTGTAATTTTTGCATGACATTGCAAAAACAGTACCTGTTTTCAGACAGGTTTCCAGCACTTGCAAGTCAGTTTTGAGGTCATGTTGATTTTGGCTCTTGTTGTATTGATTGGGTTTCTCTTGTATTCAACAATCTGAAAAACTCAACCATTCAAATACTGTATTCCAGAGAATAGGCCGATATTTTATAGAAGATAGCTTTCATTAATTTCTGCTATTCCTATATTGGACATCCAATTTGAACCAGCTTATGTGTCTCAAAAATTGCAGCACGACACTAACACCACCTCACGAAGAATGACTGCATAAACAGGGCTTAAATAGGTGTTAACCAGGTAATGAAACACAGCTGAAAGTAATGAACTATAATGAGTCCGGTCAATGGGTTATGGGAAATGTAGTCCATGAAAGGAAAGCAAGTCTGCTAAATCCATGAATGTAAATGTTTAGCAAAATCATTCAAAGTCCTGGAATACATACATGACCCAAATCGATTGGCATTCAGTGGCCAGATATGTCCAAATCTAAGATGTCGTCCACAGCAATGGAGACACTGTCTCTTGTAGCACACTGCAAATACAAAAGCACAACTGGAGAAATCTTACGTCTCAGTCTGTTTGAAGCAGATATGACCTCTGAGAGCTTCAGTTTTAATATTAACTCTTTCCCCACCTGCATTTGTGATCATTTTCACAAGTTTTATGGCCCCAGAATATTCTGTTGTATGAATATCTGAGCATGCAATATATCAAAAGAAAGAACAGAACAACTTGTTTTATTCTAGCTTAATGCATTTTTATTTTACAACACTTGAATGTGGGTAAGTTTCATTTAAAAAAAAGCAACATTTTGAGCCAAACGCTGAGAAACACAGATGGAGTAGATGGAGTCCATCAACACCCTAAAGCTTCACAGTACTGGGTCGACATTTCATTCAGTAACATTAAGCAGTTTTGATTTATATGTATTTAACCCTCATCCTTCCCTTACACTTTGTTACAAACCCTTCTCTCAGCGTGTACTAAAATTATACTTTTCTTTTTTATTTTATTTTATTTATTTTTTTGTCCAGAAAGCTTATTTCATTTCGATAATATTTTTTCTATTTTTAAATGCAATTATTTTGGAGATTTTGTGTTATTTCTTATTTTATTTACCTTTTAAATTACTAGATTTTATTAATAAATAATAAAATAAATTGTAATTTATGCACATTCTTCACATTCTTTCAACTTAAATTCAAAATAACTCACACTTTCATGCATAACCCTTCTAATTCAGCTCAAAATATCTTACATTGGGTGTCTTTGCCAACCTCTTGTGGAAAAATAATAATATAACATGATATTCCATGACTCTAGATGGCCTTATAGCTCTATATGGAGCAAATGAGCTGTTCTGCTGGGTCCTAAAGTCAGTTTTTCTTCAGAACGCATTCAGATACACATGTAGACATTCAAACTTTTTTTTTTTTTTTTTTTTGGTAAAGTTTTAGCATTTTTAGTTTGAATTTCGAGAATTGTTTGTTTTTTCTCTGTGTACTAAAGCATTCCTTGCATTCCATTCATTCCTATGGGGATCAAATTGACCCGAGAGCGAAGGATTTGTTACTTTTTTAAATTTCAAAACTCCTCGAATCCAGTCAATTCTTTTTTTTTGTGTATTCGTGGTTCAAGTGCCACAAAAGTCATAGGGTCAAATCAAAGTTCCGGGATGTTATTTTACATAATGCATCTGTTTACATATGATATTGCTTGTTTCTGCTTATTTTTCACCTGTGTTGTGATCAGGAGATCCATTACACTTTCAAAAGATGTGTAATAGCACCCCCTACCGTAACAGTGAGAACACGGAAAGCCGGAAATTTCTGTTAATGGCGGAGAAAGAGTTAATGTAATAGACATTGTTTTGTACTTGGACAGTTGGGGACTGTGATTTAATTTAAATTCAGAAACAATTCTAAAATTCTTCAAAAATGAATTTAAAATCACTGAAGAACAAATTGCAATGCATTGGAGAATATTTTTTCCACCCATTCAGAATCAAATCAGAATCATTGAGGAAAGAATCATGATGCATTGGGGATTTCAGTTTTCTCTTATTACCATCTACAACACATATACATTATATATAAAGTGTTACATCATTACAGTTTTTACACTTTGCAAATCCAATACAGCATAAGTAGTCAAACAGTCAAGAAGAATGAAGAATCACTTCCAGCGAATAACCTGGAACCTTCTCGTTTTCTGTCATCATCAGAAGCAAAGAAAAGTCTGGGAGAAACAAAAAACGACCATTGGCAAAAGCAACAAAAAATGTTGTGCCAACAGCAATGGCAGTGTCTTCATCTCAAATGTGCTATAATTAGCTTCAGGCCAATTAAATATCTTTGAGAAATGGGACACTGGGCGGTCGGCTACACAACTCCACACTAACTCTCTCAGCAATGGCTTCAAGTGTAGTTTGGAGTAATAAGTAGTGCAGAGAAGAGGCTGCAACTACATTCAAAGCTTTCTGCCTAGTAGACCACATGAAACATGATGTGTAAACAGATCAGTAGGAGGAGCTACACTAGCCACATCTGTAGAATAATGTTATGCCTCCAAACCTTTTTTTTAAATTTTTTATTAACATGTCTTTGCAGCTCTGCCAAATTCCCATTTGTCTGTTTGGAAAATACACTGAAAGGAAGCTACAAAAGCAAAATAATTTCCCAAACAACAGAGCTGAACAAACTTCATGGGCTTTATATACAAAAGCTTGTCATTCAATTATTTACCACAACACAAACCGCAAAAAAAAAAAAAAAAAAAAAAAAAGTTGTGATGGATAAACAGAACAACTCTGTAGACAGATGAAGAAAACAAGCCCTTCAGAAAACTAGACAGAAGCGAGACTCAAAATTGAAAAATTCTACATCTTGTTCATATAGCCCCGTTTCCACCGAAATTACCCGGAACAATTTGTCCCAGGAACTCTTTGTTCCCCCAGACCGGTTGCTGTCTGTATTTCCATCGCGGTCTAAAGTACTGTGAAGATTAGTCCGGTGACGTAGGAGTGCAGAAGAGTGTAAGAGTTTCTTTCAACTTTCCATTTCGTCTTCCGCAAATACACTTAATAAAGCCTGAACCTCGTTTTTTAAACTTCAATGTTGATTTGAATAGCAAACAACTCTAGTGCTGCGTGAGCTCAACCAATCAGCAGCATGTTCAGTGTCCAAATCCCACCCCCCGAAAGTTCATGAACTTTGAAAAAGTACTACCTTGCGAGCACTTTACACGGAACTTCTTTTAGACCCCAGTTCTTGCAGCCGAAACACACAGAGTACCACCCCAAAGTCCCTAGTCCCTGATGAAAGTTCCTGCGGTAGCTTTCCTGTAGCTCAAACAATAAGAGTGTGGTGCTAGCAACACCAAGGTCATGGGTTCGATTCCCAGGGAAAGCAAGAACTAAAAAAAAAAAAAAAAAAAAGAAAGTTCCCACGGTGGAAACGCGGCTTATGACTGACAACAGTGTAGTGATTTTATTCAAGCCCACCCATGAATGCCAATCACACATCGCTTAAGGTGTGGACATGAGTACATCAGATGACCACTTCCTCCCTTTCTTAGTTTGGGGCAACAGTCAAGGGCTTTGTCTGAAATCGCCCACTATACCCTTATACCCTTAAATACACCGTAAAAACAAATTTGTTCAGTTCACTTCAAACTCGTGCCTTAATTAAATTAAGTAAGCATGACTTAATTGTATCAAGTTATTCTTACTTAAACCATTTACGTTTTGTGAACTTAATTATATCTGTGATCTGAGGAAGTGTACTCCCAGAGTGCATTGTGGCATTAATAAAGTGATTGCTTTGTTTTACCATTTTGGCTTTATTTTAAATTTTTATAAAAAAAAATGTTTTAATTTTTTTAATTTATGGTTTTATTCATTAAATAAACAAACAAACAAACAAACAAACAAACAAACAAATAAATAAATAAATAAATAAATAAATAAATAAATAAATAAATAAATAAATAAATAAATAAATAAATAAATATATATATATATACACTACGGTCAAAAGTTTTAGAACGGTAAGATTTTTGAAATGTTTTTAAAGAAGTCTCTTCTGCTCACCAAGGCTGCATTTATTTGATTCAAAATACAGCAAAAACAGTATTATTGTGAATTATTTTTACAATTTTTACAATTTAAAACAACTGTTTTCTATTTGAATATATTTTAAAATGAAATTTATTCCTGTGATCAAAGCTGAATTTATCATCATTACTCCAGTCTTCAGTGTCACATGACCCTTCACTGATCACTCTCATATGAGGATCTGATGATCAACACACATTTATGATTATTATCAGTGTTGAAAACAGATGTGTGTAAAAAAAAAAAAAAAAAAATGTTTAGGATTCTTTGATAAATAGAAAGTTCAAAAGAACAGTATTTATCTGAAATAGAAAGCTTTTGTAACATTGTACTATACCATTCAAAAGTTTTGGGTCAGAATTTTTATTTATTTCTTTTTGGGACAGAACTTAATATATTTATTCAGCAAGGATGCATTAAATTGATCAAGTGACAGTATAGACATTTATAATGTTGCAATGGCTTTATATTTCAGATAAATGCTGTTCTTTTGAACTTTCTATTCATTAAATAATCCTGAAAAAAATGTACACAACTGTTTTCAACATTGATAATAATCATAAATGTTTGTTGAGCAGCACATCAGATTATTAGAATGATTTCTGAAGGATCATGTGACTCTGAAGACTGGAGTAATGATGATAAATTCAGCTTTGAATCAAGCTATAAATACATTTCATGTTAAATATATATTCAAATAGAAAAGTTATTTTAAATTGTAAAAATAATTCACAATAATACTGTAATACTGTTTTTGCTGTATTTTGAATCAAATAAATGCAGCCTTGGTGAGCAGAAGAGACTTTAAAAACATTTCAAAAATCTTACCATTCTAAAACTTTTGACGGTAGTGTGTGTGTGTGTGTGTGTGTGTGTGTGTGTGTGTGTGTGTGTGTGTGTGTGTGTGTGTGTGTGTGTGTGTGTGTATATATATATATACACACACTCACCTAAAGGATTATTAGGAGCACCATACTAATACTGTGTTTGACCCCCTTTCTCCTTCAGAACTGCCTTAATTCTACGTGGCATTGATTCAACAAGGTGCTGAAAGCATTCTTTAGAAATGTTGGCCCATATTGATAGGATAGCATCTTGCAGTTGATGGAGATTTGTGGGATGCACATCCAGGGCACAGCTCCCGTTCCACCACATCCCAAAGATGCTCTATTGGGTTGAGATCTGGTGACTGTGGGGCCATTTTAGTACAGTGAACTCATTGTCATGTTCAAGAAACCAATTTGAAATGATTGGAGCTTTGTGACATGGTGCATTATCCTGCTGGAAGTAGCCATCAGAGAATGGGTACATGGTGGTCATAAAGGGATGGACATGGTCAGAAACAATGCTCAGGTAGGCCGTGGCATTTAAACGATGCCCAATTGGCACTAAGGGGTCTAAAGTGTGCCAAGAAAACATCCCCACACCATTACACCACCACCACCAGCCTGCACAGTGGTAACAAGGCATGATGGATCCATGTTCTCATTCTGTTTACGCCAAATTCTGACTCTACCATCTGAATGTCTCAACAGAAATCGAGACTCATCAGACTAGGCAACATTTTCCAGTCTTCAACTGTCCAATTTTGGTGAGCTCGTGCAAATTGTAGCCTCTTTTTCCTATTTGTAGTGGAGATGAGTGGTACCCGGTGGGGTCTTCTGCTGTTGTAGCCCATCCGCCTCAAGGTTGTGCGTGTTGTGGCTTCACAAATGCTTTGCTGCATACCTCGGTTGTAACGCAGTGGTTATTTCAGTCAAAGTTGCTCTTCTATCAGCTTGAATCAGTCGGCCCATTCTCCTCTGACCTCTAGCATCAACAAGGCATTTTTGCCCACAGGACTGCCGCACACTGGATGTTTTTCCCTTTTCACACCATTCTTTGTAAACCCTAGAAATGGTTGTGTGTGAAAATCCCAGTAACTGAGCAGATTGTGAAATACTCAGACCGGCCCGTCTGGCACCAACAACCATGCCACACTCAAAATTGCTTAAATCACCTTTCTTTCCCATTCTGACATTCAGTTTGGAGTTCAGGAGATTGTCTTGACCAGGACCACACCCCTAAATGCATTGAAGCAACTGCCATGTCATTGGTTGATTAGATAATTGCATTAATGAGAAATTGAACAGGTGTTCCTAATAATCCTTTAGGTGAGTGCATATATATATATATATATATATATATATATATATATATATATATATATATATATATATATATATATATATATATATACACATTTTTTTTTTGTTGTTGTTGTGTTTTGCATGCTAAATGTTGAAGTCTGTGTGTGACTGATCAATTGCAAATATATTGTTACAAATATAGAGGGATATTCAACCCAAATAAAAGTTTCACAAGGTGTTTATGCCATAAGTGATAACAATACAATTTTAAAGATCATTATTTGACATGAAATATAGTTAGGTTATATATCGTTAACATACACTATATTGCCAAAAGTATTGGGACACCCCTCCAAATCCCTGAGTTCAGGTGTTCAATCACTTCATGGCCACAGGTGTATAAATCAAGCACTAGGCATGCAGACGCTTCTACACACATTAGTGAAAGAATGGGTCGCTCTCAGGAGCTCAGTGAACTCAAGTGTGGTACCGTGATAGGTTACACCTGTGCAATAAGTCCATTCATGAAATTTCAGCTGCATCCAAGCCTTACATCATCAAGTACAATGCACAGCGTGGGATGCAGTGGTATAAAGCACGCCGCCACTGGACTCTAGAGCAGTGGAGACGTGTTCTCTGGAGTGACCAATCACGCTTCTCTGTCTGACAATCCAATGTACGAGTCTGGGTTTGGCGGTTGCCAGGAGAACAGGACTTGCCTGACTGCATTGTGCTAAGTGTAAAGTTTGGTGGAGAGGGGATTATGGGGTGGGGTTGTTTTGGGGTTGAAGCTGTTATCCTACAGATTAAGAATGGGATGTCATTAAAGTCCTTGTGCATGTAAAGGCAGGCATCCATATTTTAGCAATATATGCCAAGAGTTTATTATGTTAAATTATATTTAATATATTACTTCCCTTCCATTAAAATCCAATAACTGTGAGTTTCAAGTGTCAAACCAAAAGGAACAGCATTTTAGGAAATCAACATGAATTTATGAAGTTAACTTATATGACGTTCTCACAGAATTTTTTGTTGTATTGACAATAACATTTAGATGACGTTGAAAAAAAAAAAAAAAAGTGAATGCAACTAAGGAGAACGATAACTGCAGAAGTGGAGGAAATGAGCAAAAAGTCTATTAAGAATTGCCCCACCTCAAAACCTTTTGCCCCATCTGTTTCTTTATGTTTGTTTTTGTTGTTTTTGTTTTTGCTTTGCAAAATGGTACTCAAATCAGTCAAGTAATGTTATCTTGGGTTTTCTGGGAAATGAATGCATAGCATGCAAACAGTACAGATGACTAAATTGTTCAAACAATTTAAATTCAACAAATTATTGGACAGTCAAGTTAACTAAAAAGTGTTAGTGAGAACTGTTGAATTTTAGGGGCATAATTTGAAGGAACAGCCTTTTTTAGTGGTATACGATGCAGTCCAATTGCAGTGACGTCTTCTGCTGGTTGTGGGTGACAATGCAGTGGGGAAAGGATCCAGAATCTGTTTCAACAGCCTTGAACACGAAGCTCTGTGGGATTCTCCTGGAGCTCTAAATGTCTGCTTGTCTTCTGCCTCTCTGGGCCAGACACTTGGTCAATCCACTCGTCTCTCTGGCATGCACATCACTTAGTATGATTTATAGGCTGTTTTCCTCATCACACAAGAACAAGGATAGTGTCAAATTTGTGGGGACATTTTGTCACACACAATCAGCATCAGAACCAAAGATCCCCAAAACCAAAACACGCATGGCACCCCTGCACGCCATGAGACATCATGAAAGACTTGTAACAGGGTTAAAGAGATTTTGAGATGTTAGCACCTGAATAAGTGTGGACTTTCTCATGTTTTTTTTCTAGTGTTGTTCTGGTTCGGTTCAGCAGCTGTTTCATCTACAACAGACGGTCTGTGTCTTCTGGGTGGAGGGTGTTGCATGTGTGCTATTTAGTTCAGTTTTCTGTGTGATGGAGAAACCTGAGGCCAGATTCACAGAACATTATCAAGCAACTGCCATTTTCTTATTTTCTAACTCAAGAAATGTTTATGGGAATGCAAACTATTCTTATTACTTTATTTTCAAGAATATTCTTATCTTTCTCTTATGGCTGTTTTGAAGACAACACTTTGAATTCCGTAAAGAATGTTCTTAAAATCATTGTAACTAATCTCCAAAATGGACAATTCTCAACCTTTTATTCTATTAAATTGCAGTGTTTATTATACATGATTTATCTATTGTTTTTTTTTTTATTAATGTGCCTCATAATGTTGGATCAAAATAGCCTCCCCTCCCTCTTGCAGTGACATCTCTTCTCTGATGATGAGGGCGGGGCAACCTGTCACTCACATGAGATCCACCAATAGCAAACCACAACCATCCAATCAATTCCCCACAGACATAGTTAAGCCCTGCCTTACTTTTGTTCTTGTTCCAGAAGCATTTCACATGTATATTTAACACAATATGAAAGAAAGTAGAAGGACAGCATAACCTCCAAATGGTCTTAAAAAGCCCAAATATTAGCTACATATAATTCATATTACTGTTACTAGGGATGCGCATGAGTACTCTGAAACAACACCAATGACGTGTTGCTAGTAATTTCATTGGCAGAGGTTTTAATGTGTGACATGGCTGTTTTTCTGATCTGCTGCCTTTCATGAGCAGGTGAATGGGAATGCTACGGGATTATAGACCTTCTTGAAAAACACAGGCTTTTACAATATTACTAGCAGTAACTGTGGCTACCATTTACTGCTAGTAATATTATAAAAGCCTTGAAGTAGAACAAAATAAACAAATTTTGTCAAGATAACAAATAGACAGACAAAATATTTGAGTGGATCTCTGCTTATGTCACTACACGTTTCCTGAAACTGGGTCAACGGAGATGGCCCACATTACCCCAGTGTTCGCATCTCTACACTGGCTTCCTGTGAAGTCTAGAGTTGATTTTAAAATTCATCTTTTTGTTTGGAAGACTCTTTCAGGTTTTATTTTAGTGACATTCTTCACTTTTAAATGTTTTGACTGCACATCTACAGCCATTTAGTTGAATTACAGATGTAAAGGCTGCATATTTTCCCAAACTCCAACTGTAGAACAACAGAAGATGACTGGAAAAGCTGTCAAAAATCCTTCATTGTTAGTCACCAGAATGTACTATGGTTAGGGCTGGGTATTGAGTTTGATACTTTTTAGGCACAGACCGAATTGCCTCAATACCATTGAGTATCGTAAAAGGCCTTGTCGTTTAATACCAAATTTTGATACCTAAGGTTTCAATTTAGTCAATGTCAGTGAGCCAATAAGCATGCAGCAAGATTGCAACACTAGTTTATGCTGCGGCGCATTACAGCTCTGACACGGTCACTGGAGATGATTGTGACCACTCTAGTCAGTTCTTGTGTTTATACCAGCTGTGTCACGGCACAAGGACGGAACAAGATCTTGTCGGAGCTGTGATGCGCCGCAGATGTGTGCAATGTAAATAGGGGGTAAGTGTCCCAACCCACATAGATGTAAAATATGTGGTGAGGCTACATTTCACCAGGATTGATGCCAACAGCGTACAATGCAATATTTGCAACAAAATAATTACTTCCAAGACACAACACGTACTTGACAGTGCATGGAATAACTTAAACTTAAGATCAAAATGTTGCTCTGTATTCGATTGCAGCGAGTCACATAAATGAACCGAAACTCAGCTACTTGCCTCACAGACATGAGAAATAGGCCTACAAAGCCTGAAATGTCTACTTTTAAATGAACCAATTTGAATCGGAAAAAAATACTTTGATTATGTAATCCGTGTGAAAGGTGCATGTCCCTCTATAGACACGCATTCGTTCATTACTTGCGGAGATGACAAGTCGGCGTCGTCAACTTATCTTTGTCTCATCACCCACTCTTGTTTGTCAGATGGCCACAGACTGTCTGGTGTCCCAGTGTGTGTTTGTGTGGGGATTCTAGCCGCTCCTGAGTTTGCTTCCCAGTTCCTGTTCCTGGATTCTCTCGGCTGTGAGTTTGCCCATTGCGTCCCTGCGTCACCTGGCTACTGCTTCTTCGCTCTGTCTTCCTGGATTCTCCTGACAGTTGGACGCTACCTCTGTTCCTGCGCTGTGGATTTCTGTGCTCATTACTCTTGTGTTTTGTGAGAATAAATATCACTCAATTTGAACTCGCTACTGGATCTTTTTGCAGTTATTTCTACTCAGCCATAGTGACAATAAGCAATTAAAATGTATCCTTGTTATTTTTACATTCATAATCATTACTTTTGCCAGTGCTTTATGGCAAGCGTGCGCTTGAGCGGGAGGCATATTACCCCCAGAGATTTTTAACATGTTAACAATAACAGTGACTGATTGTCAGCTCGCTAAAATCCTCTCTGAGAAGTTGCTGTTATATCACAATCACTATACATTCTAAAAAGAAATCCAGGTGACCTATTACCATAACTTAACTAAATGCATGGTTGTAAGTCAATTTAAAAATCTAATTTATTGATTTTTATTAAACATTTTAAATTGCAAACATTATTTGGATGAGTGCAGACATAATGGGGTAACAGTTCAGTTGGGGTCCAATTCTCTCTGTTAACCAGCTGCAAATTATCTTGCATATTACTTGAATATTGACTGTTTATTAGTACTTATAAAGCACATGTTAATTCCTTATTCTGCATGACCATATTCTACATTCCTTAATCTGCCCAATACCTAAACTTAACAACTACAACAGCTACATTACTAACTTATAATAAGCAGTAAATTAAGAGTTTATTGCAACTACGTCAACTAACTCTTATTAGAGTATCAGTAGACTGTTAGGGTTAGTAAAATAAGTTGACATGCTCTTGTAAAGTTTCTTATAGTCAGTCGAATATCTGTTGGGAGCATCAAAATAATCGCATATATTAAATGGGTTCTATAATGGCCATTTTTACAAGATGTAACAATCTCTGATGTCTCCAGAGTGTGTCTGTGAAGTTTAAGCTCAAAATACCCCATAGATAATTTTTTATAGCATTTTAAAATTGTCACTTTTTGAAAGTGAGCAAAAACGTGCCATTTTTGTGTGTTCCTTTAAATGCAAATGAGCTGCTGTTCCCGCCCAATTTCAAGAAGAGGGCGGAGCTTCACGAGCTCGTGATAGCAGCTCTGATTACCACACACACACACACACACACACTGAAAAATGTCTGAAACTGTTCAGCCTTTTATGATCAAACCCGGAGTCGGACAATAATGGAGAGACTCAAGAAGAAGAGACAACATGTAGAATGAGACAGGACGTTTCTGAAGGGATAGAGGATGAATTTATGAGTTAATGATCGTCAGTCATTGATTAGCATATTCTGTCATGATAATCTATAAACCGCTGGTGAGGGAACTGATGAGCCAGAGAATATCTGCTGATGAAGAGAGAACAGGGATAGTTTAGTTTAATTACGGTTATAACTTATGATGTCATCTTGCTTTATGACATGCTATTGCATTTGTGTTCGTACTGTATCAATAAATGTGAAAGACGGACGACAGCTTGAGCGACTCCCAAGTGTGCTTGACTACAACAACTCTTCCTCTTCTCAACATGTTCCCGGGGCGGGGTTTATGTACATTTTAGGGTTACTGTTGTCACTAACCAGCCATTTGTTGTACTCCTTAAAAAGCTATTTCTGTAAAAGAAAATATCTCCCTTTGCTTTGATCTTTGAGTGTCGTAACTTTGCAGATGTTGTTTATGCTAGAACAGGAATAATACACACTAACTAAAGTTAAAAAAGTGAAATCAACCACCTCTTTAAGCAGTCAGTCTACTAATACTCTAATGACTGCTAGTTGACATGTAGAGCAGCGCTACTTAGTAAAATGTCTAAAGTGGACTACCAAAATGAAGAGTTGCGTAGTTTTAATTAGACACTGTTCACGATGAGAGTCTATTATCTCTCTTTCATCCCAGTTGCCGTTAATATCAGACCTGCTCTCCAAATTCTGTGAACCGGTCCAAAAGAACAGATGCCCGCTTCCACTGCCCAGAACTCGATACAAAGGGCAAAACACGCCATTGACCATCACTTATGTCCTCATTGAGCCTTATTCTCACAGTATGCACTGTATCTGTGCACAGTTTGCACAGACTTCATCTCACATAGTGGCTTTGCTCTGCTATGAAAGTGAGAGGTAAAATTATTGATAGTTTTGCACTCATTCATTAGAGTGGAGGTGTTGAAACTGAAGTGCCATCTGCAGTCAATCCACGGGGTCTTAACCAGCAGCATTTATTGCACATATGATTACGGGGTGGCGTGCTGTTTTCTTTACAAGCCATCTGTCCAGGAGAGCCTACAGAAGAAAAAAAAAAGGATTCAATGTTGGAAAACCAGAATCACACATTAACTACAATGATTTCATTCATTTTGTTTTAGGCAATAGAGTTGTTGGACAGAAATCTTCATTTTTGTCACCTAATGCATACCAGCTTGATCCAATAACAGTCTACAGAGCGCAACAACCTGGACACTCGCCAGTTTCCACCGCTGTTTTTATTTTATTAAAGCAATGGTTGATTAAAATTAAAATTCTTGTACACACAATAACAGTTCATGAGGCCTGTCAAGCTCCAAAAAAAAGCAACAATAAAACACCAGAAATAGAGTAAAAGTGGTGCATATGACTCTATATTGATATTGATGAATATGTATCATATAGATGGTCTATTGTAATTGTGGCGAGGTGGTGGGGGTGATTAGTTGACAAATACCAACTCCTTAATGGTAACACAATATAACAAGCTGACTACGCCACCCCTTTTCAGAGAAAGGGGAAATAACTACCCAATGGAAATAGGGCATACAGGTTTGTTACAATGGCGGGCAAAGAGATGTGGATATCGGTACAAAAATACATTTATTCAGTTCACATAAATAGATAAAACTTTCAGGTTACTGTTGCAATACAGAGCGTCACTCAAATTAGTTCCATACAGTGTGTATGTCAACACACACAAATTAAGTTAAGATGGCTGAGGCTTACCCGTAGCGGGGTAGGCTAGCTGGAAGTTGATTTACACACACACACACACACACACACCCAGTGAGGTGTAAACGGTTATAAGCAGCAAACCACACTGTGCACAAAAAAACACCACCAGAAAGCAAGAAAAGCTAGCCTCATTAGCCTAAAACAAAACAAGACAAAAGACAATTAACCAAATACAAAATGCACTGAATATAAAAATACAAACTATAAACAAATAACTGAATTCTCAGATGCTGATGTAAGACACTCACCACAAAGAAGCACTGATTTCCAGACAACAAATGTTGCAACTGAATAAGTTACAAAATAGTACACAAAATTAAACAACAGACAAAAAGCACTATAGCAAAAGAAAAGCAGCGTTACAATAAACAAAACAATAAACATGTAACGACTGAATATACAAACAGAGGAAACATAAAGCCAAAGTAAAGAAGAACAAAACAAATTAACACACACACAGCCAGTAGCAATGACTGAAGAGCAAGCCTGCGTGCACAACACAAAATAAAAACACTGCAGCGCCGTCTTAATAGCCTTTATGCAGGAAAGATCACCCCAACGCTCACACTGAAACGGAGCACCCTCAAAGGAATCGAGTATCTGCATAGGCCGTACGATTGCTCACAGCAGCTTGCACATATGAATGCAATATGAACGGAAACAAACCAACTGGGATAAAATAGACACGAGTTACCAATAACAGCACGAGTTCCACACCAACAAATATTCAAACTGTCTATTTGTTAACCTACCTGGGGGTAATAACAGCCTGCACACCACCGGAGCCACAAACCCAACACTAGTTCAGCATTGTATGGCATCACGCCCACGCCACGGGGGCAGAGCTAGCAATGATGCATACCCAGGTAGCCTAAACTCAGTCTCTATAAAGACAGGAATCAAGCTGCTGATAGGCTCTCAATAAATAGGTGGGAAGGAATTTACTCACCCTGCCACATAATGTTGTGTATTTAGGACTCTCTCGGTCATTGGTCATTCAAAATACTGGTATAAGAAAGAGGGACAGAATCACCCCCATATTAATTCCATATTAATATATTTTATTTCTTTTTTGGAAATGGTCTTATTTGTCGGATCTTATTATTCCACACTGGACAGTAAAGAATCTGAGCTCGGCAGATCAATTATTGCTCCATGTACCATGATCCCGACTCAAGTGAAAAGGCAACCGTGCTATGGAATAACTTGCCGTTTGCCATCCGCTCTGTCCCCACTTTGAACGCTTTTAAAAGCACTCTGAAGAAGCACTTTTATAGCTTGGCGTTTGACTCTGACCCATGAGAGGACTAAGTATTAATTGTATGTTGTGGTGTTTCTGTATTTCCTTTGGTTTTATTGATTGCTTTGTGCAGCTCTTTGGGCCGCACCTGAGGCAGTAGAAATGTACTCTATAAAAAAATAAACTAAATATGACTTATGGCCTATTTTAAAGATTTATTTCTATCTAAAAGTGCTCAAAACTAACTTTAGCTTTTCACAAAAAATAAACATGAAGCTGTTTAGATTGACATGTGGGCGAATACATGACAGAGTAATTATTTTAACATTTTTCGGTCATACTTTATTGTTAAGGTGTCTTTGTTACATGGTAATTGTACAATTAAATAGTGCATAATATTAATTAGCAACATGTAATTAATGTAAACCCTAATAAGTTGGCATAACTCGGAAAAATGAGGTAATCAACTCAAAAATTAAGTTAATAGAACTTTACATTTTGATCTTGTAATACCAAAACATGTTATTTGCAATATATTTGAAATATTGCCTAATGCAATATGACTGCATAAACATATCAATTGCACAAAACAGCATGTACTTACTAAACGTACTTACTATAGGTTTACACTGTAAACAAGAGGTACTCTAAAAAGAGGTAATCAGTTACATCCATTTGTTAACAAACTCAGATTAAGTTAGTAGAACTTTAAATGTTGATTTTGTGCTGCGCAAACATCACAGCTAGTGTTGTTGATTTGAGCTCAGGGACTCTTATGTGGGAGTTTTGCTGTTCCCATTATACCGGAGTTCCCCTTTCCTTTGTTTCCTTATGTTCTCATTTGCAGAGGTGGGTAGTAACAAATTACGTTTACTTTGTTACATTTACTTGAGTAAATTTTTTTGGGTAACTTGTACTTTTAGAGTATATTAAAGATGGGTACTTTTACTTCGTTATGTTCGGTGGCGTTCCTCCGCTACTGTCAGATGGTAATAATTAATGTAAAAAAAAAAAAGTTAATATGACTTGTTCACAAGTCTCTTGAAACGTTGGAGAGGCTGGTTCGCGAGAGGTGGCTACGCATCACCCGCTTATAGTTAGCGCGCGTTTAGTCGGAAGATGATGGCCGAAGCAGAGGAAGATGTGTGTGAGCTACGGGAGGCAGATCACCCGTGGCCTCAAGTTCAGTCTCCAAGATGTCAAAAAGAATAGTTTCATAATGCGATGCATGCGGTGTGCACCAAAACGAACTGACATCTCAGCATACAAGAATTCCAGCTCCAACCTGAAAAAAACATATAGCATGTCACAATGATGCCTATATTTGAACACTATTAATGGTAATTTGGTAACTATGGGCACTTTTCCCTTATTGTAATACTTTTTCACACACTGTCCGAGTGTTTTCCTCATATGCGCTCAATGCAAGCAATGACAAATCATTTGAATCCTCCAAACAACACACGTCCACGAACAGACATTCACATCTGCACATTTACATATCCTTTTTTTCACAAAATGAAACCAACTGAATAGCCTAATGTGGCGTCTTGCATTTATGCACAAATCCGGACAGACACCTGTCTGAAGTGTGGAAAATACATACAGATAAAAACAGGATTGTATTTTATTCCTACCTAAAGAATGCATGTACTTATAAAAAATATAAGAACAAAGTATGTTTTAAAAAGAGCTCTGGTTAGCCCAGCACACTATTAATTTACACTGTTTAACCATTAATCACACACACACACACACACATATACACACACATATATATATATATATTTGGAGAGGTCAGCCTTTCAAGGAGAGGTGTGTGAAAGCTCTCAAAGTAGTCTGAAATTCAGGATTTCACTTCTTATCAATCAGATCGAAAGTAACTAGTAACTAACTACTTAAGTAGTTTTTTCATCGAATACTTTTTACTCTTACTCAATTAATTATTACGATTGTTACTTGTACTTTTACTTGAGTACAGATTTTCATAGCAGTCTGTTATTGTTAATTACAACTGCTTCACAATATTAGATCACTGCAATTTAATTGAAAAATTGACTAAACTAATGCAATATGATTGCATAAACATCATATCAACTCAAAAGTTTACTGGTTAACTACAATAGCACAAAACAACATGTACTTACTATAGGTCACACTGTGAACATAACTCTACACACAAAAAAAAAAAAAAAAACGGTTACATCAATCAAGTTAACAAACTCAGATTAAGTTACAGCTAGTTTTGTTGATTTGAGCTCAGGGACGTTTTTCTGTTCCTTGAGTTTTAGTTTCCTGTGTTTCCAAGGTTTATAAGCATTTCTAAGCACAGCTCTATAGTTACTGATTAGTTAATTAGTGTCTAATGTGGTTCTTCGTTATCAGTTTGTGGTCAGTTCTTGTCTATGCATGTGTCTGTGCCACATTTGTGTTTGCCGGTACATTTTGCATCGTCTTATTTAATTGCAACTGCTGCACAGCATTAGATGATTGCAACTTAATCTAAATATTGAAATATTATAACTTGTGCAGTTTGGTTGCTTAAACATCATATTAACTCAAACCAGTGCAATCTTGTGCAAAAACACGCAAAATAACACTTAATTTCAACATTTATACTCATAATCTCCTTATCTGCTGCAACTCGTTCAGTTATTGTACAGTTATTGAGTTCATGCAACTTTTTAAGTAAGTAGTAAGTTAATCACTGTTCGGTTTTAAAATTAGGGCTGTTTTAGAGTTTGTAACTGCATAATTTATTGTCATTGCTATAGTAAGTTCATGCAATGCACTGTAAAATAAAGTGATTCCCTTCTCCGTCCCACTGTGTCTTCGCTCCTCATCGCATCCGATTGTTATGAGTGCTCAAATTCAGCTCATTAGTCATATTTCTGTCTTGCTCATTGAGAAATAACAAGAGACAGTCAGAGAACAGAAGACGACTCCTGTTGACTAATCTCTCGGCCGCTCGACAGGACTCGCTTAATAAGGGCCAGGATTGTTCTGTCCTATTGTCTACAATGAGCTTGGTCTGACACTTTGACAGCAGCCAATTACGAGAAGGACAAAATAACAGCTCACAGAGAGACAGTGGGCATCCGGATCTTATATTAATGTGCTTGTGTAACCATCTGACTATCCAGAACAATGAGACGACAACTGCTAGGAGAAACAGATTGTACCAATCATACAGAGCTTGTCACGCATATCAGGCCTCTCGTCTCATTCTGGCCGACTGAAGCAACACCTGCCCTCTCTACAATTTAAGGCTGGATTGAGTCAAGATGGTTAGGGACACAGGAGAGCTGTGGTGCTGCTCACCAGGGCACATCAAGACTAGATTACAGCTGTCAGTCTGCCATATAGGCATGGGAAACCTACACACAATTCTCAAAATTATAATACGTTGTTATGTTTGTCTGTCAATTCTGGCAGCTGCAGGGTTTATAGCATGGTCATGGAAAAACATGACTATATATTAGAGCTGTCAAGCAATTAATTGCGATTAATCACATTCAAAATAAAAGTTTGTGTTTATATAATACATGTGTATAATTATTATGCATATTTGAATACATGTACACTCACCTAAAGGATTATTAGGAACACCTGTTCAATTTCTCATGAATGCAATTATCTAATCAACCAATCACATGGCAGTTCAATGCATTTAGGGATGTGGTCCTGGTCAAGACAATCTCCTGAACTCAAAACTGAATGTCAGAATGGGAAAGAAAGGTGATTTAAGCAATTTTGAGCGTGGCATAGTTGGTGGTGCCAGACGGGCCGGGCTGAGTATTCACAATCTGCTCAGTTACTGGGATTTTCACGCACAACCATTTCTAGGGTTTACAAAGAATGGTGTGAAAAGGGAAAAACATCCAGTATGCGGCAGTCCTGTGGGCGAAAATGCCTTGTTGATGCTAGAGGTCAGAGGAGAATGGGCCGACTGATTCAAGCTGATAGAAGAGCAACTTTGACTGAAATAACCACTCGTTACAACCGAGGTATGCAGCAAAGCATTTGTGAAGCCACAACACGCACAACCTTGAGGCGGATGGGCTACAACAGCAGAAGACCCCACCGGGTACCACTCATCTCCACTACAAATAGGAAAAAGAGGCTACAATTTGCACAAGCTCACCAAAATTGGACAGTTGAAGACTGGAAAAATGTTGCCTGGTCTGATGAGTCTCGATTTCTGTTGAGACATTCAGATGGTAGAGTCAGAATTTGACGTAAACAGAATGAGAACATGGATCCATCATGCCTTGTTACCACTGTGCAGGCTGGTGGTGGTGGTGTAATGGTGTGGGGGATGTTTTCTTGGCATACTTTAGGCCCCTTAGTGCCAAATGGGCATCATTTAAATGCCACGGCCTACCTGAGCATTGTTTCTGACCATGTCCATCCCTTTATGACCACCATGTACCCATTCTCTGATGTCTACTTCCAGCAGGATAATGCACCATGTCACAAAGCTCGAATCATTTCAAATTGGTTTCTTGAACATGACAATGAGTTCACTGTACTAAAATGGCCCCCGCAGTCACCAGATCTCAACCCAATAGAGCATCTTTGGGATGTGGTGGAACGGGAGCTTCCTGCCCTGGATGTGCATCCCACAAATCTCCATCAACTGCAAGATGCTATCCTATCAATATGGGCCAACATTTCTAAAGAATGCTTTCAGCACCTTGTTGAATCAATGCCACGTAGAATTAAGGCAGTTCTGAAGGCGAAAGGGGGTCATAAACAGTATTAGTATTGTGTTCCTAATAATCCTTTAGGTGAGTGTATATATTTAAGAAATATT